>CALZFC010000356.1:1450000-1452500 GCA_945643635.1 Allodiplogaster sudhausi
ATGCTCAAATAGGAAGAGAGAGAAAGAGAGAGAGAGAGAGAGAGAGAGAGAGAGAGAGAGAAAGAGAAAAAGAGAGAGAAAGAGAGAGAGAGAGAGAGAGAGAGAGAGAAAGAGAAAAAGAGAGAGAGAGAGTGCGAGAGAGAGAGAAAGAGAGAGAGAGAGAAAGAGAAAAAGAGAGAGAAATAAAGAGAGAGAGAGAGTACGCATGTTGAGAAGAGAGTGAAAGAGTGTAAGAGAGAGAGAGAAAAGAGAGAGAAGAGAGAGAGAGAGAGAGAGAGAGAGCAAGAGAGATAGGGTAGAGATGTTGAGAAGGAAGAAAGAGAGAGAGAGAGCAAGAGAGATAGGGTAGAGATGTTGAGAAGGAAGAAAGAGAGAGAGAGACAACGAAAGTGGCGAGAGAAGCAGAGACGCGAGGATTTCGTTGCGTGCACATTTCCAAGAGTCTTTGTTTAAAAAGGTCAGAGAGAATTGACAGGGTTCAGAGACCCACTCTCTGACGTAGGAAGATGTGTTTTCTTTCTGACTATAAGTTGAAAAAAACATACACAAAATTATCTATTTGATCCAGTTATTCCCTACTTCCTCCCTTTTTCTCTCTCATTTAATCTCATTCTCGCTTTCAATCTCTGAACTTTAATCTTCTATTTCTCTGTTTTTCTCTCTCTCTCTCGGTCTCTTTCTCTTCTTCGCTTTCTCTCCCTCTTCCTCTCTCCTGCTCTCTCTCGCTCTCTAGTGTTCTCTCTCTCTCACTTCCTCATGCTCTTTTAGGAAGTACCCGAATGGCCGCGGGATGCTCCGAATCTCCTCGCTCTCCACTCGCTCTCTCATCCGCTCTTCTTCCATGTTCTCCGTCTCTTTCTCGCTAATGTCAGCCAAAACAGATGACGTAGGCAGAGAGAAAGAGAGAGAAGATAGAGAGAGAGAGAGAAAGAAGAGAGAGAGAGAGAGAGAGAGAGAGAGAGAGAGTGAGTGAATGAAAGAGAGCGAATGATGAAAGATTAAGGAGGAGAGAGGAAGAGAAAGAGAAGTGATAAAATACAATCGAAGGACAGAGTTTTATATCAAGCGCGAGGGTCACAATCGGAAAGTATATTCGAATTTATTTGCATATGAGATGATATCGACATGAAGAATAAGTTATTTTTTATTCTTCATTCGCCGGTTCAGCCGATATATTTAGAGTAATGAACGGTTTAGCCGTTTTCTACAATGGCACAGAAGGCCGCTGCTTTTACAATTTGTTCTATCTTTAGAAATGGCAAATACTGGAAGCTTCTAAGACAAAATTTGAAGAAAAAAAAGAATCCAATTTTTTTTAAGTTCAGTGCTGGCGGATTTAGCAAAGAACTGTATATGAACATATGAACGAAATGTTCACACTGATTTAAGCCCGGTTTATGTATTTTTGTAACCAGAGAAAAAAAAAGAAGCAAGAGAAGCAGAAGCTCAAATTGTTTCAGTGGACCGCTAGGAAGGGAAGAGGAGAGCATCCTTCCTTTCCTGCTTCATATAATTGCATCATGTTTCTGATTGCCTGTGGCTGAAATAGAAGAAGAGGAAGTAGAGAGAGAGAGAGAGAGAGAGAGAGAGAGAGAGCGAAAGACCGCCTGTTTTCACCTTACAATTACTCAGAATGTAATGAAAGAAATTCCCTCGAACTTTCTGGATGTATCTTTTAAGCCAAGATGAACTTATCCACATAAAGCAAAACTTAGGTTAAATATTCCCCGGATACCTACTTTAAGAATGAGAGAGAGAGAGAAAAAACAAGGAAAGAGAGAATCTGGAAATTTCAGATGAAAGAGTGTTTGAAACATGTAAGTAGAGAGAGAGAGAGAGAGAGAGATAGAAAGAAATAAAAACACTGACCGAAGGCTCCTCTTCCTTTCCTTCAATCTAGCGGGCTGTTTTTTTTTGTTGCGGAAGGCATTTACTATTTGTTGTTTTCTTACTAGAATTAAATTTATGTATGATGAAACAACGCTGACAGATGTCAAGAATGTTGGCCTTAGCGCCCAAATGCTGTTTTCCTCTCTCTCTCTCTCTCTCTCTCTCTCCCTCTCTCTCTCTCTCCCTCTCTCTCTCTCACTCTCTCTCACGCTCTCCATCCGTATTTGCCATCTGGATGGCCACTTGAATGTTGCCATTGAGAATTCTATCGTCATTTGTATGTACGAAGATAATGTAAGAGAGAAAGGGAGTAAAATTAAAAGAAAAGGAAGTGAGTAGAGTGTATTGAGATAAGCAGAGATAAGAAAAGATATGTGGGAAGACAGAAAGAGACAGATATTAAGAGATAGAGAGAGAGAGAGAGAAAGAGAGAGAGAGAGTGAGAGAGATTGAAAGTGGGAGATATATAGAAAAAGGAAAAGAGAGTAAGAAAGTTATGGATATACCTGTATGTATATGACTAGGCATATTTTCCAGACTAGAAATTATTATAGCCTTGGAGTCAGAAGCACAAGTCTCTTCGTCAGCTTACTGCACAACTTTCCACATA
>CALZFC010000356.1:1457500-1535000 GCA_945643635.1 Allodiplogaster sudhausi
AATTCAGATGCCAAAGCAACTAATTTTATCGGAATCGAGAAATGCTTGCAATTTCAATACATCTCTGTGAATAAAGTTGTAAAGTTATCTTGTAAATGTGCTGGATATGGAAAGAAAAAGCGTTCCCTTTCCAGTTGTGGCAAGAACATCCACATTCCACTGTTGCACAACTCGTTATTTGTAGTCTGCTCGCCGTGAAACATGTTTGGAATCAATTAGTATGAGCAAATAAACAACACATCCGGGCATGCCCAGTTTTGTTTCGGGATTGGAGGACTTGGGAAGAAAATCACGGAAGTGAGCCATTAATGCTTTAAGCCAGCGTCCGAGAGAATTATTGTCAGTGAAGAGTCACGGGCATCTCATACGTCCTAACAATGAGAAAGAGCGCATTGTCATAGGTAAGGGAGTGGGCTTAGCTTGGTGGTAGAGCAGCCTACCTATCAGAAGGTGGTCCCGGGTTCGAACCCAGTTGCCTCCAGTGAACTCGAATTGTACCTCATGATCGCGCTCGAACATGTCTTCTGTTATAAGGCAGCTTCGGTAGCCAGCACGCATGATGTACGGAGACTGGCAACTAAATGGATATGATCGTAAATATCGTCGGTATCTACTTCGAATTTGAGAGCATGTATTGTGTTTCTTTTCAAGAATCAACAGCATAAGACAAATTCCTAACCATTAGAAAATGTAGAAATTTCTCGCTTCATTTCAAAAGATCAACAGCCACTTATGGACCGAATGAAGAGATATTTCGCCTTGTTTATGAAGGCAGCGCAATGCAATGGAAGCTAAAACAAAAAGAGAAATTATTAAATGTGAATTATTCAAGTATACATTTTATCTGCTTATGAAATGGTGGTTGGCAAGCGAGCGACTATCATCACAGCGAGAACCGTGCGGCTATAGCCAACCAGCTTCGACATGGGCCTTCCTACCTCTCTAGGACGCCTCGGGGTAATTCTCAAATTTCAGATGATATTTGTTCTGCCCTCTTTTCCTCCGTTTCCATCATTTCCTCTAACACCCCAACCGTTGCTTTTTGTGAGCTCCTCTTAATTATATTTTTCTCTCATCAATCGAGATCTTACCATTATTTTATTATTTTTTTTGCCATTACCCAAGGATCTCATCCAAGTAATCAAAGTCTTTAGCTACAATTATCATCATCTTTCGATTTCTCTGGATTCACCATTCATTTTGCTATCTGCTCATTGTACTGCTTAAATTTGCCTATCCAATTTCATCATGAAATTGCTCCTTACACAAGGTCGTTGCTGAATATGTCGCTCAATCTTCCATTCCATTCTCTTTATATCTTTCTTTATCTCTCCCCTTTCTCTCCCTATCTCTTTTTATCTCTCTCTCCCTCTTTTATATCAACATATCTCTATCACTTTTTCTCATTTCAAGTTAATACCAGATCTAGTTGCTCTTTCGTGTACTTATTGTAAACGAATTGTCAATAGGAACCTGTTCATAAAAGCTAAAGTGAAGTGCTTCAATTGCAATTCAGTCGCCAAGGTTACATTTTTTTTTAATTTGAACATGTATGTATCACTCATTTCCCGCAACGAAGTTGACGTTCGGCCAATAACATCCCTGTGCTCATCCCACAATTATCCTGATACAACGATAAATTATTATTATTATTATTATTATTGGTTCAGCCGAAGTCGCTCGCTCTTTGAATAGAATAATTTTTTAGATTTCAAATTTGCCGGTCTGGAATCCACAGAATGGTCACTCTTGCCTGCGGGCTTCAGTGCTTCTTGGTCTTCTTCTGTTTTTAATTTTAATTGTTTTTCATTTTATCAAACAATTTGTGTAACAATTATACGCAGCTGCGCTGTGATTGTTTGATATGCCAAACAATCGCGCATCAAACAATGATTGTTGGCTATATGGAACAGAATTGTTTTGCGGCAATACTGAAACAAATTGTTTGTATGAAATTGTTTGATATATCAAACAATGTTTTTTTTGTGTTCTTTATAAAGTTTTCTGCGTGATTTGAGAGACACAAACGAATGAGACAAGACATACAAATTAAGGCTGAAAAAGCAACTAAAGAGAGCTGCCTAGTCTTATTGTTAGATGTTACATACATACATATGTAGGCCTTATCTTCAATAATTTCTAGTCTTGCTGACGATACACTCTATCTATATTAAAGTCTTACAGTGTTTTTGTTGATGTTTTCTTTGTTCCTATTTGTACCAATTTCATCTGAAAACTGGAGATGGAAGCAATTGGATTCTCCTCGCAAACATCAGCCAAAACTCGTATAGCAAGTTTGGAATAAAGTGATATTTCCTCACAGAGTGGCCATGTAACTTCAATTTGACGGAAATGCCGTAGTGTCGACGGATTTTGTATGCGGATTAAGAGAGTCTCGCTAAGCTCCGATCAGCAAGTGTGCGAAGAAACTGTGTGAAGATGGCATACATTGCAGTTAGAGAAAAAGGAGAAAGAGAGAGATAGAGACAGAGAGAGAGAGGAGTTAGGGGAGAACGGAAATAACTGTTTTCCTCACCAGCGATAGTGGCAGACCGACGTCCGCATTGCAGGCTGGACTTTCTATCAAGGCTCACCTAACCTTTTGTTTACAATTCTCATAGATTCGTTATTTGGGAAGTTATATTTGGGAAGTTAAATGGGCCAGCAGCCTGTGCATAGAAAACACGTGATAAATTGAGTACAATATAAAAAAAAACATTCTTAACATACGAACAATTACAGATCATTAATCAACGTAGGTAAATTACTACGAAGTTCGAAAGGTTAGTGGATGCATTAACATAATGTTTTGTTAAATAAAAAGCCAAATTTAGTGGGTCTTTGGAGGAATTCCCGCAATTTTACTCCTCTTCAACATATTAATCGGCATAAAAGTATTCAGCCTATAAGGTCGTCAGTCTTATATTCGCAAGTATTATTTCGCTTGACGGCAACTTATTTGAGGCAAGATGTGAATAGCATGAATTCCGCGTCGACTAGCAGTAACTAGCGAGTGATTGCAATGCTAGCGGTCTCGTCCATCACTTTCATCATCAGCCGTTCAACTCTGTTCCGAAGGACTTTTCGCCTTCGATTCTCGAAATCAATTCTTGACGTGTCCACTTCCATCTAGTTGCTTAATTTGCTGTCATTTATAACCATAAGATTGCAATTTTTGTTCCCTGTTAAATGAATAAATCTGTATACAAAATTTTTCTCGCCTGAGTTTGATGTCAACCGAATCCTAGAAATATTTATAAATACTAACGCGTATTTATGCACAAATAATGAAGTATATTCCCACATGCAATAGTCAACAAGTATAGACGTATTCAGTCTCGTAGGCAATTTTTCATTTCTTACCTGGGAAAAGATCTCGAATGAACTTTCATAATTTGGTAGTACTCGCACTTCGACTTCTCTAAGCAAAGTTCATTCATAGCAGAGACGAGACAATTTTCGCCCACAGCGCAACTACGATTTTGAGATTACGTCTGCTGATGCGATAAGACATCTGTGGGGCACGACTAAAGAGCAGCGGCCAAAAGCGCAGTGTCAAGAGTGGCACTTTTCCCTGTCCTCATTTCCACTCATTGGCAGCGAAGCTTTCCGGGGCGAACAAAAAAAGGGATCCTTTCTTCGGTGCTCTCCGCGCGAACAGACAATGCCGTCTAGTTGCCTTCCGTCCCGGGTAGTACGATACGCAGAGGCACCTTTTTGCTAGAATACTTCCTTGGTGCCTATCAATAGAGGACGTCTGACCAGCACACATATTTGCTAAAAATAATACACTGCAGCTGAAAAGTCAGACCAATTGAATCAGTGACGACATTCTGCCTTCTCTGTACATCACGCAAAGCGGAAGCTCTTGTGATGTAATGAAAATTAAACTACTTATTGACATTTGCATATTAAGGAACTAACCGCTTTTTAAGCACCTCGATATACTGAAATATTCGCCCTATGTATATAGATGAAAGGTTAGGTACTGAAAATTTCATTTTACCCAATTGTGTATTCTTACTATATCTAATCTACACCTTATGCTTTCCTGTCGGTATAATCGAGCGATGGGTTGCAATGTTAGGACAAGACATGAGTTATGAGTACACGAAATGCTCGATAAAGGTAATAATGCATGTCAAAATTACACTTTATTCCGAAGCGAACACGAAGGAGCTATGCGATATTCAATGGGAGTAGAGATAGATTGTGGGAGAGGTAGAGAGAGAAGGAGTGGTAGAGAGCGTGAGGGAGAGAGAGGGAGAGAGAGAGAGAGGAGCGCGACCTAAGCGGCTGCCAATGCGGCAGTCCATGCGGCCTGCGCAGCCGCGACCGCCTCCTCTGCAATCTCGAGAGCCTGCTTGAAGGCTCTCAGGCGCACAATGAATTGGTAGTGCGCAGACGTGGTTGCCAGTGGGGTGGGACCGGCCACGTCAGCACCACCGGCAAAATCCGCGTTGATGTGCTGTAAGAGAGAAATGGGAGAGAGAGGGAGCGAGAGGGAGAGAGAGAGTGGGAGAGAGGGAGAGAGAGTACTGAGAGAGAGAGAGCACAGAGAGAGGGCACAGAGAGAGCACGGAGAAAGAGAGAGAGGGAGAATGCACAGAGAGAGAGGGAGAGAGAGAGAGAAAGAGAGAAAAAGAGAGAACAGAGGGGAGAAGAAACCTCATTGAGAGTGCTCTTGCGTAGACAGAGCTGGGTGTATTCGTCGTGGGCTGCGTGGGAGACGAGCACGGCCGCCTGCGCCATCTCGTCCACGGCGACATGGACGCCGATCTCGTAGCCCCTCAGGAAGCTGCTCAGCGACTCGCCCAGTGCAACCTGGCAAAGAGTGATGCTATACTAGAAATACCGTATTTTCTCAATTAGTGCCCCCGGGGTACTATTTTTTTCATTTCTAAGAGTGACCCCTGCGAGAAGGGGGCACTATTAGAGGGGGGGGGGGTTCTAATAGAGGGAGGGGCACTAATAGAGAAAATACGGTAAACAGGAACATTTACAAGTTGCCAACGTTTTCTTATTTAGAAGGCAAATCGAAAAGGCACACACACACACACAATTTTCTCAGAGGTGCGCTCGTACTGCGAGTCGGTGAGCTCGGCGGCCGTCTCGATCGAACAGACGAAGCTGAGCTCCGGTAGAAAGATGGACTGTAAGAGAGAGTGAGAGAGAGAGACAGACAGACAGACAGAGACAGAAAGAGATAGAGAGAGAGCGCAGAGAGAGACATAGAGAGAGAGAGCTCAGAGAGAGAGAGAGAGAGAAAGAAAGAGAGTATCAAAAATTCATTTCTAAGAGTGACCGGAGAGTGTGACCGAAACAAACAGGGAGATATTGAATGGCACATACACTCACGTTGACCCGCTCAAGGGCACATCAATATTCCCCTTCTCAAGCAATAACAACTCGAAACTGAATACGTTCTCCGTGATCTACCCACCTTTTCCAGAGTAGATTATAATACTTGAACGCCTATCGCACTTGTCCTTTCAACTGATAACACGTGTTTATCAATAGATAACTAATACCTGAGACATTGAACCGGAGGAAGAGTAGACAAAGAGAGCAGCACAAGGGGGAAGCCTCACGCTGAGCAACGCAGCGCAAACAATGACCGAGACCGGGTCAAAACACGAGAAGATGACAAAATGGTTCCAGAAGAAGGAACAACAAATATTAAGAAGGAATTGAATATGGACTGAATAAATCGAGTAGTCCCCTTATACTGAAAGCAATATATACATATTCTAGCGTATTCTCATCGTCTCTCCCCTTATATCAATCTTACGTCTCAAATTGATAACAGATATAATTGTTCATATCATAATAACGCCTCCTTAAAGGAACCATCTATGGAATAACTTATATGTTTTTCTATTCATATGTGAATTCGCTTTGGTCGAAAACATCGAACTCGAATGTATTAACGATTTTTATTCACTAGTTTCAAATTTGCATGCGAAATTCAACAGGGCGCGTTTTACAATGATCGTTCAAATCGCACGCTTTTTACTACTGCAAGGAGATTCCCCGAACAGATCCTTTAATGAATATATCTGTCCCGAAATATACGCGCTCGACGTAAGCATACAAACACTTCCGTACTGTAACACTTTAAACCGAAGGTCGCCTGATGTGTCATCCAACACAATCGACAGAAATATAAATTTATTTCGGTATTTAACAATGTTCCCTAAAGTCACTAAAACTAAACTAAAGACGTAAGAATTTTTGAGGCCATCGTAAGGGAGAGTGAATACATTATCGAATGTACGGTTTCCCTGTTCATAGAATTCTTCGCAAATGAATTGGTGGATCCCATCGGATCGCGGAAAAGTTCAGGCGCAAATCCCCTCCAATTACGCCGAATCTCAAGTGGGAGATACACGTCTACACTCAGTGAACGACCAAATTGGTGCCAGCAGAATCGGGGGTAGCCAGACGAGAAGATACTCAGACATGCTCTTCCCAGGTATTACAGCACGCTTCCATGGCCGCAGTTCCATTCGTAAAACAGGACAACTGAAAAAAATCTAATATTGGCGATGGAAATGAAACTTAAAATTAATTTATTTTTCTCTATTAGACTATAATACGAATTAAAACTTAAATTTAAAAAAAATTCTTAAAATATTAAATTTATTTGGGACTTTTTTCTATTTTTTTTATTTTCTGCCATTACTCGCAAATTTACCTCGTTAAATTATTTCTTAATTGTTCTATTGCCAATTGTTCCTTCAACTTCGGTTGCCTGTGTGTAGAGAGAGCCACGCATGCGTGCTAGCAGACTGAAACAGGACTTGAGAGGCAACATTGGGCCAGTGACGGAGAAGCAGTAGCAGAAGAGAGACTTGTAAGTGCCAACAAAGCACCGGCCGGAGAGATGAGTGAAGTGAACAGCAATAAACCATCCAGAGAAATGAACTCACAGGTAATTTCTTCGTAGAGGCGTCCTTTTGTTGAATTTGACCTTTTTTATGCATGCAGAATACTTGTTTTGAATAACTAAGAGTTTTTTATTTAATTAAAAAAATTTTCAAAATCTTATATTCGGGAGGCCATTAAAAAAGTAAAAAGATGACTTGATCAGAATACGCTCTTTTAATGGTGTTATCAGTATTACAAATTTACATTCACAGTATAGCGATTCGTGACAACTGATACCCATTTTTCTTAAAAGAAAAAAAAAACTGGTTGCCAATTCGAGCGAAGCGAGCAGTCGCGAACCTAAAATCTATGTACATAAATAGGTGTTTTTTTCTCAGCTGCCGCGGTATCGCGAAAAGAGCAACCATTGCTCCCGTTGCAGAAGGAAGAACAGCTGTTCCATTGGCTTCATCAGACTCGTTCTCGGCATCCTTCTTGTCGTGCTCGGAGCGCTAGCGATCGTCCCTTGTGGCTACCGTGGAAGACGAGAGGACCGCGCCATCGTGAAGGTAGAACAAAAAAGGAGGGAGACAATGAAATAAAGAGAGAGGGAGAGAAAGAAGTGAGAAAAATAGACTGAAGAGAGGAAAAGTGAGAGAGCGAGAATGAATAACAGAGAGGCTGCGTGAGAAAGAGACGGAAAGAAAGAGAGAGAGAAAGAAAGAGAGAAAGAGAAAGAGAGAGAGAGAGAGAGAGAGAAAGGCAAACTGAAAGGGCGAGAGAGAGAGAGAGATAGTCGACTTCGTTACTCCTTGAAGAACTCGCGCGCCACTTCAAACTCGGCGATCCCATTGGAAGCGACAGTCGTCCAAGAACCCCTCGCTGCCTCGAAGATTGTCAGCGTCGGTTTTTCGAGGATCATGCTGAACGAGTGAAGCACCTGCTTGCCTTGAGAAAGGTCGATAAGAGTACTTCGAGAGGTCGATGACAGTCACCAGATTCAGGAGACTAGACGAGACGAGACGAGTGCTCAAGATGAAATGAGTACATTTGTTCTTGCGGATTTTTCCTTTTTTTTCTTCTTGTTTCACGTGTATTTTGAAGTAATTCAAGATTGCATAATCTCTTTATTTTATATGACAGTGTACCCAAGTTATGTGTTATGTTTATGAATAAAAAAAAATTCAAATTTGTATGGAACAACGACGCATCGTCGACGGCGTCAGACGGAATACCACTCACGACCATCTGGAGGAGGGGAAATGGTGACTTTGGAAGGGAGTGGAAATGGAAAAGATAGTGTTGATAGCGTAATCTTCCTCGCTTTCCATCTCTCTCTCACACACACACACTCTCTCTCTCTCTCTCTCTCACTCTCTCTCTCTTGTTCATTCTCGTTCTTCCTCCGTCTCTCTCTCTCTCTCTGCTCGGTAAAGATTCCCTTATTCTTGTCTTAAAAGATTGTCTCTCTAACTGTCTAAAATAAGAGAGTCAGGAAACAAATCGAGCTCATTCTTTTTAATCCACTGTCCACCAAACGCTGTGTATTGAAAGAATCCGAGAGAGCACCTTGTCGTCTGAGAACATTGCTAAGATGAGCATGTTGAGCTGTTGCTTCGAAGAACGAGAGGCGTCGAAAGGGCTGAGAAGTTTCCGTAAAGCTGAAATGAGAGATTTCTTTCGAAATTCATTGAATCGTCAAAGATACGTGCGAATTTTTAACTTTCTGCTATTCCAGCAACAATGAACAGTTGTTATGTGTTTAGAATGCTTGATACTCATGTGCTATTCAAGAAAAATTAATAATGCGTTAGCCATTTTTTAAAAAGTTATAGCAATTTCGAATAGAAGATGCAGTATTTTGCCCCCGGTTTCTCCTAGGCTATTTATTATATATACCATGCGATAGAAGTCATCAAGAACACACTCCATGTGAAGCCACTGTTAAAGAACGGGTGAGACAACTGCCAGAACGCAACGTGATCCTGCAAAAGTTAAGCTGATAACTCAAAAGTAAATATGTATGTATGTAGCATATACATATACCTAGTGTACATATTACATGCATACATGAGTATAAAACCAATACGAATGCTAAATTGCGTAGAATTGAAAGAAACATAAAGCATGAATGTTTTATATTGCAAGAAAATAAGAAGAAGAAACATTATGCTTAACGTTTAATAGAGATGAAAAAAATGTGAGGACAATATTCAGTAATTTGGATGGTGAAAAAGAGTATTTTTTGGATTTGGGAGCAGAGTGGGCAGAAACTTTTCCGATACATTTATATAGACAGTGGGCGAAAATAGTATGGCAGACCAGACGACGCATCTTTTTCAATAGCTTGATGCACGCCATGATAAATAGCAGCAAGCAAAGAAAAAGAATTGTAGTAATAGTAAGCGCAGTACGAGGGAAACATTCTGGATTGGTAATTAAATGAAAGCAAAAGAAGCAATCAATTGCATCACAAAAGGGGTTAGCTGGGCAGGTTTCAACTAATCTGATGTAAGACAGGGAAGAATTTTCATAATCTAAGTGATTAGCAAGAGTCCAGGATACTCGATATGGACGCAGAGAGTCTAATAAAGAAGTAGTGAAAAAGTAATTTTCACTAGGGTTGAAGATAGTTGCACATGCCAAATTAATACATATATTGTATGACTTAAGTGGAGCGCGTGTATTAAAAAATACACCTCCTTTGGCACATGTAATGGTAGAGTGCATTGGATCAGAAGAAGCTGTAATTATAAGAGAGCTATGTAACAAAAGTATGGGAATACAGTTATTTAAGGAATGCCCAGTTTTGTTACGAGACAGCTGATCGTTATTAGCACAACTGTAAGTCACGGTTTTAATCAACAATTAATATGCAAAAAATAATAAAAAGTATTATGCGATAACAATATACAATAAAAATTGACGCGCGTACAATTGAACAATGAGACGCGAAAAATATAAAAATATCAACTGTCACTATACTGTGTGTTCGCCCAAAGCTAAACTCTAGCTTTCCGCAAGTGGGGTCTATTACTTATAAACCCTTTTTTCCCGAAGTTTCAAACCCAAACTTCCCGTAAGTGGACTTATACCTGACACCGAGTATTAGTCTTTTCCCGAAGTTTCTAACCCAAACTTCCCGCAAATGGACTGAATAGTCTTTTCCCGAAACTAAACTTTAGTTTCCCGCTAGTGGACTTAAACCTAGTATAAGTCTTTTCCCGAGGTTTGTAACCGAAACCTCCAGCAAGTGGAGAATCGAAACCTCCCGCAAGTGGACCTAATGTACCCCAAAAGGTCTTTAGTGACGGCTATAACCGAGCCCAAGAAGAAAAAGAAAAAGAAAAAAAAACTAAACTACAATTTTCGAAACCGAATTTAAGTGACTATTTTTGTTATGTTGAAGGCACAAATCTAATCTATGTGATTATTTTCTAATGTAGAAGGCACAAATCTACTTAACTATTTTCCTATGTAGAAGGTACACATATTAGTAAAATATAGGTGGGGGGAGGCCTAGGAACTTAAAAAGCCGACGCACCAATTGTTTGGGCTGGCAGCCTAAACAAGTCCGTTACGTAATATATATCTATTATTATGTGGTTTAGCAATGGGATTTAGTAACACACGTTTATCTACAATATTATAGTGACAATATGAAGGTAACAATTAAAGTAAATAAAGAATAAAGGCGTCGATGTCAGTCACTCGTAGTAACTCGCTTCTAGATCAGTCGATCGGAATCTATTTGTCGGAATCTATATTTCTTCAGCAAGATGGTTTATATACTACCTGGAGGGCAAAGTACATATGATGAAATATTCTAATTATAGTATCATCGAATGTTCTCGAACAGGAATGAGTCATCGAAACTATACAATGGAACAGATCGAATATTCCAGAACAGATATGAATCATACTTCATATAAAACAATCACACATCGGAACAGCAGAACTTTCTAGAGAAATCTGGAGAAACGATGGGATAGATCTCAATCTGAGATAAGGAATCAGAGGGATATAAAGGCCGTTCGGCTACAGCCGAAACACCTGCATTCATACATATCAAACTTGGAAACCCAAAATTTACCACGAGTTAATTATATCTCAGTATGCAAATATTTGCATGTTTACATTTTCTTCTGGCATTTTAAAATAATGATCTAAACTTTGTGAAAAAAAAACATTCACCATCGACATTATTAAAATAAAATGGCTTATTCTCTTTTAGCATGAATTAACAGCAAAAACGATTTACAGTTTGATGGGAACGCATTGTTGCCTGCCAGATTCGTAAGAGGAACAGCAGCACGCGCGCTTGATGACGTGAAGAGCTGATTTGGCTTGGAACACGGATCTTAGCAATGTAATAGTTTTTTCTAGGAATGGAATTTTAACTCTTCAACCTTGGCATGTTTAAAATTCCTGTACAGCTTGATCAACAAAACTACACAAAAAAGTTGGCATAAAATTTCCAAAATACGAAATTACCTTTCCCATTAGAAGACGCAGAGTATCCGTTATGATTAACAATAAGTTCGTTTCGTGTTCCGCTCCAAATAATTGGAAAAGATTAAATGAAATATTTCCAGGCTCGTAGGCATATTCCGGCAGCAAATGTTTCGAAATATTCTTTAAATCTTAAAAAAAGGGTTCTGAAAAAAGTAGTTTATCAACATATACCGATTGACTCGAAAAAATTATTTCATTGGTTTCAATAAAAATTTTGACACTGCATTTAACAAGTAAAATAGCACATTTTCAATTCGTGAATACCCAGCAATCGGGCTATTTTAACGCTCGAGCTTTTTTTCCTCTAGAATTGAAGACAAATCGCCAACCTTTAGGGAACGTAGACAGACACTCGCCTCATTTTGACAGATCAGCAGCTACTTACGGGCCGGTTGAAAGACATTTTGCCTTGTTTATGAAGGCAGCGCAAAGTCAGCTAAAACTCAAATAAATTTTTAAATATAAACCATTGCATTATACTATCTCTTAGTTAACATACATAAATCCGAATAATAGCGCAGGAGGTTTTTATAAAGTGGGGGGAGGGTGTGAGCGAGCGAATATGGCAGAGCTATAGTTAATGCCAGTTTCGACACGGTCATATTTCTCTAGCTCCGCCTCAGGGCCCTTCTCTAGTTTCAGAAGATATTCACTATGCCTTTTTTCCCTCCGTTATCGTCATTCCCTCTCACCTTGTTGCTTATTCTAGGTATCTCTTTACTTCTTTTTTCTCTCTTTTCATTTCTCGATAGTTACGATTGTATGTAGATGCTCTGTCCATCTTTGCATTCTAGTGCCGACATTTATTTTTTTTACTTCTTCAGGTAAATCTTTAAAAAGCCTAACGAAGTCATTGATCCTTTTTCATTGCAATCACTTTTTTCTCTCCTCATGGTAAGAATTTACAAAAATCATCTTTTTTTCGCCATTCTTTTTTTGTCTTAAAATGTATTTCAATATGAAATACACAATCATTTCAATATGTGGAATGCAAAATACTTGCACAAATAGTTTGCTGCACAAAAATGCATTGCTGAAATGACAGTTAACTGCATCAGCTTTTAAATAGACAATATTAGAAGGTAAACTTTTATTTGAATTTAATTTTTATTGATGGTTAATACAATTTATATGAGAAGGCAATGAAAGTTAATCTAAAGATCTAACATTGCATCAATATTTGCTGGTAATTATACAACACCCTTGCAATATACTCATCGTTTAATGAATATAAAATTTTTTTTCGAATCCATCTTTTGACGTTAATTCAAACAACGTCCAAACCATTTATATTGGAAGATAATGAAAGTTAATCTAAAGTTCCAAAGTTGGATCAATACTACTTGCTGTCAGTTATACATTGGGGAGCCGCAAAGAGTAAAAAAAAAGAAAAAAAAGTTCTCTTGAAAAAGAATCCATATGCCTCCATTTAACCAGTCGTATTACTATCTGCTTATTGTGCTGTGAAACTTTGTCGATCAAATTTCATCACGGAATTCTCCAAAGTCTTACATATTTTCATAGTCGTTTCTGAACATGTCACTCGATTTTTAGCGCTCTCTCTCCCGCTCGCTCTCTTGCTTCTTCTTTCTCTCTGTCTATCTTTCTGCGTGCCTCTTTGTCTCTCTGTCTTTCTATCTCTGGTTAATACCAATTATGTTATTTTTAAGCCTTTCAGGAACTTATCCCGAAACAGATACAGTTTATTACACTCATCACCATAAAATACAAATTATTCAAATAAATATGCAAAGAGATAATGTGCATTCCCTCCACTGCATTTGATCTGCCATTTAGGAAAAATTTTCGGTGGAAAATCGGAACATGTATGCATGAATGTGAGGGGTATTGTGTTGCTGCCACCAGCAATTTGTCAACGATCGTCTTTTGAGCTCGCTCGTCATGTCGATCGACCTGCACACACGAGAATGGAGACAACCGTCTCAGTCGGACGACACCACACATAATGACACTGGAATTTTTTAAGAGCTTCATACATGCATGAAATGCTTTTCCAAAGATTTTTTTCATATGGAAACAAAAGCAAAAAAAAAGCAAATTACTAACCATTAATGAAGCTATGTAGACATTGCTTGCTCCATTGTTTTGAAAGTTTAGCAGGCACTTACGGACCAGACAGACAACATTGCGCCGTGTGTATGAAGGCAATGCAAAGGAAGCTAAAAAAAAAATAAGAAAAATTATTAAATATGAAGAATTATTAAAATATGCATAATATCTGTTAGCAGAAATAGCGGAGGAGGTCTCTGTGAAGTGGTAGGCAAGCGAGCCAATATGTCACAGGAATAGGAATAGGTATAGCCAGTTCCGACAGGGCCCTATCTCTCTGGCCGGCCTCGGGTTCTTCTCTAATTTCAGATGATATTTGCTCCGCCCTCTTTCCCTTCCACAATTCCGCACACTCCATTGCTTGCACTCCATTGCTTATAATGGGATTCTCTTAAATTCTCTCTCTCTCTCTCTCTCTATCTCTCTCTCTCTCTCTTTTCATTCCACAACATTTACGATAGCAAACCGAGAAACTCTGTTCGCATACATAGTTTGTATTCTTTTTACCATCTTAAAAGGTCTGGCGAAATATTTATCACTTCTGCAATTTTATTTCTGTTTTCTACCAAAATCGTTCACTTCCTCTCCATTCTTTTTCTTGCATTTGTGCTGTAATTTAGATGAAAAACAATCAATTTACCGTATTTTCTCTATTAGTACCCTCCCCTTTATTAGAACCCCACTCTAATAGTACCCCCCTCTGATAAAGCCATTGAAAAATAGAACAACTCCCTCTAGTAGAACCCCCCCCCCCCCTCCAATAGTTCCCCCCCCCTAACAGCCTAATATCTCAGCTCGAGACGTACCACGAATGGATCCTGGAGGCATGGGATGCTCTCCCCAATGAACTGATGGCAACTTCATTCAAAATATGTGGTAAAATGGATATTCCAGTGATGATTCCTATCAATTCGAGCTATGATTCTTTGTTTTTGAGAAGAAAATGTTGTTATCAAACTTTAAGTGTCTCGCATTGAAAAATAGTACCCCTCCCTCTAGTAGAACCTCTCCCTCTAATAGTGCCCCCCTCTCGCAAGGGTATTGAAAAATAGAACCCCCGGAGTACTAATAGAGAAGATACGGTAACTGAGGCACTGTTAAAACAAAGAGTATTAACGGTGGAGGTCTCAGTAAAGTGCTGGTTAAGCGGACGAATATGTCACAGCAGTTTCGACATGGCTGTATTTTTTAGGCCGCTTCGAGGACCCTTCTCTTATTTCAAATGATACTTCTAACATTTCTTTACGTTTCCATTATACCCAACCCCTACTTATCCGCTTTTCAAGTTTCGCCAATATATTTATGTGTCTTATTTCATAAGTAAATTCGCCGCCATGTATGTATCGTGGATGAATTCGTACTTTGAGCCTATTCTTTTATTCAAGTTTCATCAGCCACTTTTATCATTGATACATTTGCTAATCGAACAGTTACCTTGTGAAACATTCTAAAAGTACAATTTTGCAGATGGCATTTTCTGTTCAGCAGATTTAATGTACATTATACATATATTGCTTCGATCGACGAGAGGTGTAGAAAGTAAGCAGTTTCGGAGTTCCGTATGCCTGAAATGAGACATATCATTCGAAATCCATTGAATCATCTACTATAAGTGCCCATTTTGAACTTCCGGCCATTCCAAGTTCCATTGAACAGTGGTTAAGGGCTTAGAATTCTTGTTTCTCCGATGTATGACTGTTCAAGAAGAATTAGAAATGCATTAGTCATTGTAGCAGAGAAAAGTTATAGTAAATTCGTTTAGAAATGCATAATTTTGTTCCAGCGGAACTCATTGGCCATTTATACGATAGAAATAATCAAGAACGCACTTCTAGTGAATCCAATGCGAAGTTGCGAGTGAGAGTGCGCAACTCACTGCCAGAAGGCAAACTGATCCTCAAAAGTATATGTAAGTGATTAAGTTTTCTGAACTATACCAAACTGATCAAGTCAGTTTTCTTCCTAGGTTAAAGGACATATCCGGGGAATAATTAACCTAATTTTTTTCTACATGGATAAGTTGATCTTGGTCTAAAACATACAGATATCCTGAAAGTTTGACCGATTTTCTTTCATTACACTCTGAGCAATAGTAATTATTGATAATTTTGATTTTTCTTTTATCAAAAGCATTTAACAAATGCTTCCTGACTTTGGATGGTTGTCCTGGCAGCCGTCTGTTGGGCAAAGACCACAGGTATTCGGGCAGAACTGTTGCTTCTGTTCCTTCTGGTAACTGGCCGAGCCACAGAAGCCGTTGCGAGCCCAGGCGCCGCAGCTAAACAACACAACTTGAGATCGTCCGAAGGATGACGAAAGTTATTAAAGGTATATTTTTGAGGTCAAGATGCTAAAGTTAAACGTTATTAGGGTAGGGTTCTTGATACATCCTTTTAAATTTAAGATATACTTTGGATGATTGTCCTTGCAGGCAGCTTCAGTGGTTGCCATCACAACGGAGAAGAGAACAACGATCGCAACGACAAGGTGCGTCATCTCAAGAATGAGCGGCTGTTATACCTGATGAAGAAAAATATCATTAGAAAAGAGAACTGACGAGTAATTTCATCATTTCCAAAAATTACACTAAATTTTGATACTATTTTACTTCTGATGTAAGCCATTAGGTAAGGAATCAAAGCATTTCACTGATGGAGCTGCCATGTTTTTTACGGTTTTCTACCTAGTATTTAAAGGACTGGTTAGAGTTTGCTCAGCTTTCTTCGCCGCTTCTCTTGGTTTGGCCTCTTGGTACTCTGTGATATTTTCTGCTGCTGTCCTCTAAAAAAATTTGTGCGATATTCTCATAAATTGTGCAGAAATGAGACAACTTTTTTGTGCATTTATCATATTGTTATTGGTTCTTTATCTTATTAAATTGATTTGGTACTGGCTGTTATACGTACTTCTGATTTAAATTTTTGATTTAAAATATATATTTTATTGCAATCTTTGGTGTATTTTCGGAACCAACTGTGCATTCAAAACCAAGGCCCACGCATCCAGTCTTAAGAGAGCTAATGCCATTGCTTCCATTTTCAATGTCACGGTGAAGAGAAGTTTGCTTTTAGCGGAGAGCTTGACGTAGCGAATCTCGAAAAAATATGAAATGTGGCAGTGAGCGACAAGTTAGGGGCACAGTTTTATTCTTTTAAAAACCATCTCAAAATATTTTCTAACAATAAGACAAAATTATCTTAAGACAATTTTCCTGATCTCATTCTTAATTGCTCAAGATACGCTTCTTAGCGTTAAAGGAAGTATCCGACGAATATGTATACAGTAGCGCTTGAGAACCAGTTTGAAATGCGCCCGCTCATAAAGTTGCCTGTCGCTCGGTCGAGAGAGCATGTGAAAGAGGAGGGCGGCTCTGACCTGCCGTAGCTAATCCACTACCCGCCTGTTTTCACGTTACTATTAGTCAGAAAGTAATGAAAGAAAATCGCTTAAGCTTTCTGAATATATGTTTTAGGCCATGATGAACATATCCATAAAGAAAAAAAACTATAGTTAATTATTCCCCGGATACCTCCTTTAACGACTATTCTTCGCCATTTTGAACTCGACTTACAACTTGACAATAACAAGCTCAACCAAAGACTTATGTAGGACGCTTGATAGTTTAGATCAAATTTCAAATTTCCATGAAAAGGAACAACGGCATGTCACAGCTTTAACAAAACCAAGTAATATTATGATGCTTTTGCAGTAGACCACATCTGAGCATTCCGAATTTTCGTTTCATTCTTCATTTGAGACATCCTTTTGAAAAAAGGATATTCATTCCCGATGGCACAGGCGGACTAATGTAGCATTTTCAGCACGCATCAGAACTCTACATTCACTCTCATCTGGATCCATCTCCGACACCAATTTGTTTCTCGAATACATCCAATGAATTAACGAAGAACCTGTCGTGTACGTCAGAGCAAATGTCCGAGAGTTTCCCAGAGCGTGTAGGCCTCCATCAGGTTTGCTGTCTTCTCACCGCTCGGATTCCCTGTAAATTCGCAGCGCTCTTTATCGAGATTAACGAGTAAATGCATGTTACTCTGAAAGAACGTTCCCTCTTCTTGCAAGACAATTGCAACAGAAACATGAAGCCTTTATCGGTATGGCTAGTGATGACATCAAATATACTCCCTCAACTATTGTTCTTTCGATCTTCCAAATCCTGGGTTGTGTTGTACTGGAGCAGGGGAAGGAGACGGAGAAGGAGAAGGAGAAGGAAGGAGAGGGAGATGGTTCAGGAGAAGGAGAAGGGGAACCACTCGGGGCAGGCGAAGGCTCGCGCTTGGCTCAGCGGAGCACATCTGTTGCATGTTTTGGCGCAGAATTGCTTCTTATGCGAGTCAGTGTACGCTGTGCTTCCGCAGAAGCCATTCCTGGCCCAAGTCGTACAGCTGAAAACAAATGGATAACACCCTTAACTCTCAAGGTAATCTTACTTTGGATACTTTGGATGGTTGTCCTGGCAGCCGTCTGTTGGGCAAAGACCACCAAGTTTCCTTCTCCCGAATCCACGTGCGTGTTGCGACTGCGGGCGCGACGCGTAGGAGATGAACTGTCCTGGGTGTATGGGGAGTGGCTGGGAGAGAAGATGTCTAGGAGGATGTCAGTGACTCCGCCAGCTTGGCGATGAAAGTGTTGTTCTCGAACTTCCTGACGATGTGCCCACCCAGCGATGGCAACAGATACTTGCCAGCGACGGAGGAGACTAATGCTAAGTCAGGGTCTGTGGAGAGAGTTCACTTGATTTCCTTTCTCATATTGAAAAGATGGGCAGAGATAGGAGCTGATTGTGAAATGTTTTAGGTCGCATACACGAGAGACCAGGCAAAAGTTAGCAAAAAAATCCTATCTTCCTTGTTGATACTAGAAATTCCGAATTCCGAATTCCGACTTTTTCTCTCTTCCGATTCCGATTTCCGAATTTCGTTATGAAAATTTTTAATTCCGATACATCCCTGATATACAACGAGGAGTTGACATTTGAAACACAACATAACAATGATATAGATGCACGTATATGTACATCTATAAATCTAAACAAAATTATAGAACAAAAAGCAAAGAGAAGGAGACTGAGAAAAAAACAATAAAAAAAACTTTCCCAGCTTTCTGGGGTATTAGAAGGGATATTCTTCGGACAACTGTGCGAACAAAAATACCGTCTATTTAGCTTCCGTCGATTAAAAGAAGATCAATCGTCAGCAGTACAATGAATTCTTTCGGTGTTGTTCGAGAACTCTTATGTTAGTACTACTTGTGATATCTCAACTTTTTTCGACTCCGGTTCCGATGAAGAAAAAAAATTGTGCTTGTGTTCCCCGGGAAAGCTTTCAATGCTTTTATCTTATTGTTAGGAAAAGCGTAAGTCATGATCACTCTTCCAGTAAAAAGCTCGTCATTTGCTAACTGGCGAGTTTTTAACATCAAAATACAAATGGTGAAGATATGAAAATTTACCAAAGCCAAATAGCAGTGCATTTGAAGATGAAGACTGTAAGACATTCTTTAGTGTTAGTCTTAACAAAAGAAATATTGGCTTACAAATAACGATTTTTCGAACATTATTTTTTTTTATAAACAAATCAATTTTGAAGTATTTATTCGTCTACTCACTCACAGAGGGCCTGCTACAACTGGAACAATGGCGATGAATGTAAAGTGTCCTGCAAGGCACCGGGCGCGGTTTCTACCCGGCATTGCTTCCACTGGTTCGAGGACCCAACAAATGCCCTGCAAGAGTGCAGAAGTGTATCCGCCAAGGAGAACTCGCTCTGCATTTTGGGTTTGTGAAGTGTGAATCCCATCTGTGAGGGTCAAGCAGGGACAAAAAGAACATTGCAAATGTATTTGAAAAAATAATTTTACGGTATTGATTAAGGTACCGAGAAGTAAAACTCATCGTTTGGAATAGGAATTGTTGTCTTTTTTTCTATTTTTTAGCCTAAAATAATGAAAATTGAAGTGTGTGGTCTCCATTGTTATTTTCCTAAAAAAAAATCAAAACCATTTTAGAGTGGAAGGACGACGTCTTCAGCAAACTATGCTGTTGGTGTGGATATGGAAAGGAGGGCGAGGAGGGAGAGGACTGCTATCTGAACTTGACTGCAATCTCCGACCCGATTCAGCGTCTCAACCACTTCATTCGAAATCGCGAAGCTGGCGAATCGCAGAAAAACTGGATGAGCCTCACCGTTGTTGATACGGTTATCGCCAACAATTATAGGAGCCGATAAACTCTGTTTTGAATTCGCGCTCTTGCTTGAGTATTGGGCAAGAGAGCTTCTGACTTCGAAATACAAAAGAAAACTTTTGGCGTTTAGGATTTTTAAACAAAAGAAATACCTATATTATGAAGGGTTTGCA
This sequence comes from Allodiplogaster sudhausi, assembly GCA_945643635.1. Taxonomy (NCBI): domain Eukaryota; kingdom Metazoa; phylum Nematoda; class Chromadorea; order Rhabditida; family Diplogasteridae; genus Allodiplogaster; species Allodiplogaster sudhausi. The sequence continues at coordinate 1,477,331 of CALZFC010000356.1, forward strand.
ACGAAAGCGAGCTTTAATTTCAAATGCCACGATTTAAGGGAGACAAAATTGAGGCAGAGGACACGATCAAAATCGAGCAGCCTGGATGTTCTTTAACAGTTCATATAGTTACTTCTGGTATGAGAATTGATTGTAAGAGGATTTACAATTAGGAATACGTTGTGTCTGAGCTCCCTCAATGATTATAGTCTTAAAAATGGAAAGTTCTACATTTTCACGTTATACGTTTTTGTTGTTGTTTACAGCAATATTTTGGCTTAGGGAGTTTATATTTTCATTTTCCTATCTCAAGATCTGTCATACGTACATCAAACTCTCCTGCGTTGCAAACAGCAAACAAAAATCGCATTTCCGATTGCCAGAATTCTTCCAACCCATTTCTCTAGAAAGCATCTATAAGGAATTTTAAAAAATTCGATTTTATTCTCTCTTATTCTTTCGCAAATAGCGTCAAATGACGCAACGACTTCCTCTACTACAACGCCACCCATGACTTTCATTGCAACTTCGGAGGCCCTGACGTAAGGGAATAAGTTCTCTCTACTAATCTCAAAATTTCAATAAGTGCAAAATTAGTAAATTAGCACATCAACGAACATGATGAATTTCGAGAGTATGTATCTCAGCCCACAGAGCCCTGGACGAGTAATATCGGCATATAGATTGTAGATTAGGTTCCACAATGAAAACAATAGAAGATCCTTTGGGAAGAAAATGTAGCAGATAAAGAAAATTCATTAAATACCCGGATCAAAAAAAAAGCGTCAGATGCTGCTGCGCTCGCACTGACGACAAGTGATAAAAAAGAAGTATATAAGACAATTCACGAATTAGGTTTTAATTTCTCGTTGTTATTCGAAAACAATTTGTTGCCTAATGCTTGATGCAAATGAAAACTTGTTTTTTCATTGCTACCAGTGACCTTTTACTTGCACAACTTAATAATATCGTTTAGTAAGCTTCTGTTCGGGAAACCTTAGGCTGAGACAAGCGGCACTGCCTCAGAACTAGAGAAAAACCTGGGGAAAATCCTAAACATTTCTACGGATTTATTTGACTTGGAATTCTGAATCAGAAATTCTGATTTGGTGTATGGATTAGATGATATTTCTATTCGCCAAGTTCTGCGAAGAAAAGATCCGTTAGGATCCCCCCGGAAAGTGGGGAAAATAACGGTTTTACTTATTTTAGAGATGAGACCGCTACAGGAACCGATGGTGCGGATGGACAACTTTCTGAAGACGACGATGACCTGTTCGAATTTTAAATTAATCTTGATGTGGAAGTCACTTAACTGACATATCTAGCAAATTCCGTCCTCGGCACTGGACTTCTAATTGGCGCAATTCCCCTCGTCTTGGTCTTTTTCTCTGACCTGTATTGAATAAATATTCCGTTGTGTTAAAGGATTCCTACATATATGGATTAAGAGAGCCTACTATAGTTAGGTAGTTAACGGATTCTTCTTCTATTTATAGTTGACAAAGTCATTTTAACCTCGAGAACCATCACTATTTTCCTTATATTACTTGATTACCTTGGAAACTGACTTTTTGTGAGTATCGGTTGGAAAACAGTCAGTGGAAGCACACTAGTGGGCGGAAGCGGATGACGTTCACAAAACAGACAGCGAGACAGCGTAGTAAATATAGCAAGGCTTCCCTCAAAGAAAAACCTGCTTAATAGAAACTTAAGATCAAGCGAATAGTGTCGGATTCTATGCGATAGAGTTTATTTCATTGCATCGAACTAAAGAGTGTAGACATATCCTTCAGCGAGAAGATGCGGATGGAGAGTCAAACAACTGCTTGCCACCAACAAAGATCACTTTCTCACAAACGTTCATTTTTCTGGAATGAACAATTCGCACATGTCTGATGCTGGCTGATGTATCAAATGATTGAAAATTCGAGCAAGTTCTGTTTGTTTGAACTAAAGCGATTAATTTTCAGGATGAATGATTCCAATGACGAGAAAGGAGAATGCCGGCCATTTCAATTAATCTGCACATCATTGTAGAGAGTTGGATGTTCGTTCTTGATTATTTAAAATGAAATACTAATAATGAATGGCATGTACAGAACAATGAAAAAGAACTAATTAATGCTACATCGTGGATATATGCATATTTTAAAATCACTCATTACAAGAGAACAGCGAGTCTTGAAGAAACGAAAACCAGAAGGGAATGTATCATTGAAACTTTGGAATTTAGTTGTTCATCCCTATTTTTCTCTACCGTCTCTCGCCTCGCCCTTTCTTTTTGATTAGAGGGATTCAATAATATATCATCTCTTCTTGTCAGCACAAGTGTCATTAAAATTGATTCCAAAATATGGAATCATTTGACCGTGATGTTCCAACCACGTGTCTGTCTCACCTTCTCGAACGATCTCTCGCCCGCCGATGGGGCTCCGCCAGCTCATCCGGTTCAACCACGGCAATGCCAACACTTTTGTGATTTGGGCAAGCTTATGAATATGAAATTGACTCTACCCACTAACTCCATATAAAAGCCTGCCTAGACGAAGTCAGAATCATTCGCTGGGACATCTTACTGAATTTTCTCTATTATTACCTCCTTTTATTCGAGCTTTGATATCATTTTATGCGAAAAATATGTTGTTTTAAAACTTTTAGTGCTTCATATTAAAAATAGTATCCTAACTCTAGTAGTACCCTCCCTTTAATAGTGCCCATTCCTAGCGGTGTTATTGAAAAATAATAGCCATGAGGGTACTAATAGAGAATATTCGGTATTCCACCCCTCAACTAACAATAATTTCCCAGTAATTCCAATCTTACCTGTATCAGGTTGATTCGATAGTAGCTGAGACCACTTCTAAGTTATTTTATTTCATACCCATGGACATTTCTATATGGTGACCCAAGCAATGATCACACTTGGTTATTCCCGATGAAGCCAAGGTTTTAGGGTTAATTGATTTCAATGGTGGCATCCATGACTCTGCATGGCATGACGGCCGTTGTCACGACTCTTCTCTTCTTCCAGTATCCGCATACCACCGACGCATATCTCGGTTGGATTCGTCGTTCTTGTGATAAGTGGCATGACTTTAGTCCTCAGACATCCAAAGCAAAAGGCTTAATTACTTATTGAATATAGCCATGTTTCTGCAAAGAACTTTCCAAATAGGCTCGATCCGAAACAAAGTGCAAAGATGTAAAAGTACAAATAATGTGCTCTCGCATTTTGGAGAGAACAAAATAAAACAATGACTCGTTTATTAATAATATGTGAACTTACAAATTAGCTATTTCCAGATTACTTATTTCAAAACCAATAGATGTTAGGTGTTGCCTTTTAATGATATTTAGGTCATCAACATTCTCCATTCCCTTGAGGTTTGCCATGCTCGTGCGCGGGGATTCCGGCGGCTACGGGCACAACGGGCAGTGCCAACTGTCAGACGGGCTACTCGTGTGACCCAAGCAAACTCGTCGAAGATGCTTGTACCGTATCTTGCATTCAGCCGTTTTCTCAGCCAGTGGTTGGTGTCGCCAATTACTCGAAATACTTAACTGTTCTAAATGTCCAGTAAATAAATTAATTAGAGACAATCAATTTAAAATAAAACATTCTTTGTATCAGTACAAGAGTGGTCTCTCGTGGCTGACAGCGGACAAGATCAATTGTACCAACGGCCAGTACTACGCCAACGACCGGGTCATCCAGCCCAAGGCGCTCAGTTGCAAGAGTCTACCTCGTTAGAAATGCTTGCGCCTCTTTCCTCCTGATATAATGCAACAGTTCGAAAAGAAACCCCTTACTTCGAAATGAAACCCACACTTCATGAAGGCTGTGACGAATGCACGTATTCAATGGCGCCGCGATCCTCGTGTCCGCCCGGATACGCGTGCAGCTCTACAGCGGTTGTAGTCAGTTCGTACTACACCAACTGCACAACGCTACGCTGCCCCGACGGCTACACGGGAATGGTACAAAGCTCTCGGTGTTCTATAATATATTGTTTTCTTACATAGAATGGAAAACACATCAAGTATAATGGAAAAGCATAAAAGAAGGCTGCTTAAGCTGACGCATTCCGATGGGACCGTTGCCAGACTCGATTCAACTCTGACCTGCACTTCGGCGAACAAGCAGTGGAAGGACTACGACAAGTATTACACGGCTCCGCAACTGACGTGCGCAGCGTACGGTGAGTTGGCGAAACATGTAGCAATGACATTTTCCAGTACCATATTACACTACTTCATTGAGCTGATAAGTAGTAACAACTGTAATGAGTTCACGCTTTGTTAGAATTCATTTTGTTAAAGGTGGGCATCCATCTACGAAACCTCCCCACTTTGAAACGACGACAGAGGAGAACAACCAAGACTTCACTTCGGATGATGGTTACTTTCCTCACTGTTGCGAGTAATGACGACAAAAATGTCACTAGCTTTCGACAGCAAGATAATGTTCAGCCTGCGGCGATCGGTGCTCATATTCTGTCGGCCCCGACTGCTCTTCATGCTTTGAGCCAGTGATGGAGTATCACTACGCAAACTGCCCGAAGGTCACCTGTCCTGATAGCCACGAGTTGTTGGTGCGACGTTTACCATTTTTACTGGAAATTACTAACAACAAAAACACGCACGTATAACAGGTATCCGACGGAACGGCTTCGCAAACCATACCAGAAGGTGCGTGGTGCAGGCCAGACGGCAGTTGGTGGAGGGGCGAAACCGGCTCTGGATTGAATAAAGTTGTGAGTGTTATCTGCCGCGCGCGTGCAACCGAAACACCGCCAATGGAAACGACGCCACACTATGACGCATCTTCTGATGATGGTTAATTTCCTCAAATTCTGAAATGATGTTGACGAAAGTGTCATTATCTTTAGACTGCAGCGAAATCTAGATAATGTTCAGCCTGCGGCGATCGGTGCTCATATTCTGTCGGCCCCGACTGCTCTTCATGCTTTGAGCCAGTGATGGAGTATCACTACGCAAACTGCCCGAAGGTCACCTGTCCTGCTGATAGCCACGAGTTGTTGGTGCGATGTTTACCATTTTTACTGGAAATTACTAACAACAAAAACACGCACGTATAACAGGTATCCGACGGAACGGCTTCGCAAACCATACCAGAAGGTGCGTGGTGCAGGCCAGACGGCAGTTGGTGGAGGGGCGAAACCGGCTCTGGATTGAATAAAGTTGTGAGTGTTATCTGCCGCGCGCGTGCAACCGAAACACCGCCAATGGAAACACACTATGACGCATCTTCTGATGATGGTTAATTTCCTCAAATTCTGAAATGATGTTTTGGAGAAAAGTTGTGAGTCTGATCTGCGACGCGATTGGTCAGTCTGTAACTCTTCTTTTCCAAAGGTATATGAATATTTTGTTACAAACCCAGCGATTCTACTCGATGTCCTTTTTCCAGGCATGACTCCTGAGCCGTGAACCCGAGATGGCGGAATACCAACCCCTTTCTTCTTACCACACTTTTTTGTAGGCAATAATGACTGAAAAAGGATTCCCCATTATAGAAGAACACTTACTAACGATCCCTAGAATTACATCCATCTGGCTCTGTTGAAGACGCTCGAATCCCAAATGCTTATTCTATTCCAGTTGCTAAACGATATTTGACCGAATAAATACAGCGAGTTCTAAGTATTTGTTCGCATAACTCAAAATTAAACCGCGTATTAAAGGAGCATGAACACCCAAAACTCTTGTCCGGAAAAACCTGTAAGAAACTGCCGAGATACTGTAGAGCACTTCGCTTTTACTCTCATATTTGTACTAAAAACAGTGCACACGGAGTCGTACAAACGTTTCGAAAACTTTTAACGTTAAATTATATCTTCGGTATTTCGATATTATCTCGGGAATCTTCCATGAATGACAAACGAACAGAGAAAAAAGGACTGGAAATGGCTGTTTTCATTTATTTCCACATTGCAAGAGAAGATGTTTAAAAAATATTTTCCCACCAAGAGGCCGGTGGTGAATATCCTGGAGTTAAATTTCTGTATAACATAGAAAGAACAGAAATATACTGTACCGCACCAAAAATTCCCTGATACAGGCACATTTTTTGAATGCAAATTTTTCGCAAATGCTGTACTTTTGAATCTTTTTACTTTGAAGAAGTGTTCGCATGAAGCGCATAGACTGACTAGTGTAATAGCTAATGTCATGAAAAGAATGGGTTTCATGCTCCTTTAATTGCATCAGTAATGGAGCTCGTCATTCCATGACTAATGTAAACATTAGTCCACAGTAAGTTATCCGCCAGTATCGTTCTCGTTCGTCGCTGGTGGAGGGGATGGTCGAGGCGGAAGTGTTTTTTTTTCTATTGTTAAAATACATCTCGTAAGTTGCCTTCAGCTAACTGCATCTTCTGTGCCGCCGTGTCGAGTGTGCTTCAGAAAAATCAGTTACCGCAGCTGATAGGAAAATATTGACCTCTTTATACGTGTTCTATTACTTATGCTCGCCCCCACGCAACATTTCATGGTAAAAATCTCTCCTTTTCTCTCTGGCTCTTTCTTTCTTCTCTTCATCGTTCTCAAAAGATATATATATTTTAAAAAAGGACTACAACAAATTGAAAAAATGAGTTGCCACAGGTGCTCATTTCTCGACACAAATGGATTATCGATCGGAATACGGATTCGACTGATCTTCGCCCGGCCCGGCCCAACTTCCCATAGCCCGAACTTCCTATTCCTATATTCTTATTCGTATTTTCGAGGCCATGTAAGGATGTAAAGAAATATGTTAGAGATGCCGATGTAAAAGAAAGAAGGCGAGTTGTAGCCGCATCTCCAGAGTCTTTCAGTGAATTCTGCGCAAGACACTTCGAAGAGAGACGAAGGATAGTGGAATCTCTTCATGACTTGGCGTAAGAGATCCATTAGTAGCCGGGGAGACATTGAAACGTTGTCATTGTTATTTTTGGGATTTATGAACGCAGAATACATATGTATGTTACCACGAGTCATTTGGAATTGAGTCTTAAATTCTGTAGCAGATTATTTATTGGGAAAACAAACAGTCAAGAATTAACTGTTAAGTAGAGATTATTACAGAAGTCTTGTCTTCACGAAACAACAAAAGAAACTCGAATGACGGAAAAAAGAATAGTGATCTTTGCTCGGCTTCTCGTCGACTTGAATTAGTTGTTGTTGACACATACATATATCTTTATCCACATTATATATCTAATTGATCTGACAATACTTGATGTGACCAAAACGAAAGGTGACATTAGCCTAAGCCCAAAACACTAGTTGCCATGGTAGTCTCTATATGCAGTTCAAGGAAATGATAAACTATAACAAATGTTTACGGCAGTCGCAAAGTGTCTCGCAAGTTTTCTGGCCTGCCCAGCTGTTTTCGATCGTTAACATATTGGGCCCGGCGTGGTCAGGCTCTACTTGCCAAAATAATGAAATACATTTATGGCTCCTGCACTAACAAATATCTATAAGTTGAGCATGCTAAAGTGTTTTAAATCGAAAACATTGAATGGCCCAAATTAACTGTGAAGAAGTGGTTATGAAGAACTGTGAAGCTGTGCTACAAACAATAGTAGGATAACATGTTAGATACAAATTAATAAGATAAAATAAAGACAAGGACAATTCGCTGACACTACCTTAGTTGTGCACGTATTCCTTTGCAAGCTACATACTAGCTCAACGTAATGTTGGTGGAGGTCGGCTTAGGCCACGCCCAGAAGGTCTGGCCTTTTTCGAAGCTGGAGTTGCGTATGATTCTATTATATTCGTCTCCGTTCACACTTACGTAGAGGTGTGTTCTCCGATTGTTAGCGTCTTGAACAGCAATACGTTCAATATATTGATCATTCACAATTCTATATATGATTTTCTCTTAAATATAGTTTTAAGGAAGCTGACATGGCTCACGCAGCTTAAATTCCTGAATCTCGAGTGTGGAAGGCGTGGGACCACACGAGCTGTTCATAGCAACGTATCCGAATACCCACGGAGCGCACTCCTTTTTATCTCCGAGAGGAAAGAAAAAGTAGCACCCAGAGATACCTTCAAAATAGCTCGCGAGAATGAGAGAGTGCTCAATCTTCATTTAACGAACAGAAGTGTGGATCACTGCTCTCAAGTGAGTGCAAGCAATTTTTTACTTTAAGCACTAACCATCATCTACAATACGATTTATGCACATCAACTGGGCGCAGGACGGAAGCTTGGGATCATCCTTGGATTGATGCGGGACTGCTTGCCAGTCTAACTCTTCCGGAGCTGAAGAAGTACGCCAATTATATAAGGTAGAGATTGTAGTCCTGCTGAAAATAATACCGATCAGGTTGTAATCTTTACTATTGAATTGTCCACGTAGTTGGTGATAGAAACAGGTTTGGGAGACATCCGTGTACCGCTTGACAGCAACGAGGAGTGGAAAATGCGATGGCTGCAATTGGATAATAAGATAAAATTACAATACAACAAGAAAAACACTTAAAATATTATATAATTACTTAGAAGAACACGTTTTGCATGTTTTCACAGATAACGATTTGTTTGCGGCTATCCTTCCAACTAACAGTTTCTGGTGCAGCTACAGTTGTCGTAGTCGTGCTCGTCGTTGTAGTCTCAGGTGCTGGTGATCGGGTGGTGGTGGTTGAGGTTGTGGGAAGTTCTGTCGTAGTGACAGAGACTGTTGGGGTGTGGCTAGTAGGCTTCGCTGCGTCCATCGTTGTGAGTTCAGTCCATATTGCCACTTGAGCGCTCGTTGAAGAAACTTCGTCTGTTTCTGAGTCTTCAGGCTCTGTGTTTATTGTGCTCTCGTGAAATCTTGTTTTTTTTTGAAAAAAAAAGAGTCACTTCCCGCATTGTAAACTTACAGCGTTTTGAGGAATCATCAAGTTCCAAGGTTGTCGTACCAGTTCGGCTTGTGTCGGTTACAAGTGAGGTTGCAGCTGGTGACGGCTCAAGGACCTGATTGGTTGCTTGCATAGTTGATGTTCTCTGTTTCGCCGTAGCAGTTGTTTTGGGAGTTACTGAGGTGCCTGTAACGTAGTGAGCGAACCAGAAAAGATGCAAATGTATATTTCAAAAAAACCGACAACAAGGAATCAGTACCTGCTTGTACAAGCCAATTTCTGAGAACCTGATGTTATGTATGTGAGCCTCTCATTGTCAGCACGACACAATCATGACTTGCCCTGGGTAATTTTTGTTTCTTAAAAATATGGAAATATCATATCTTAGCTTTTTATATTGAGAAGTTTTTTGTGAAAATTTATTTTTGACCAAAAAAATTCACTTTAACTTTATGACGAGGTATATGGAAACTTTATGCTCGTTTCTACAGAATAGGAAGAAAGAGCATGGAATTAGCCACAAAAATAAGATGCTTTCAAAATAATTAGAGCGTAATCACTTTAGAAAACTAGCGTAAGCTAGTCAGATAAACGGTTATTATATAATAAACAGCCTGGAACGGCATGTTCTATTTCGCAAAAAAGTTGAATTATTTCGAAAGCATCTCATTTTGTGGTAAGTTTCATGCTCTTTCTTCATATCCGTGAGCCAACCTGTAAAAGAGACCGTAAAGTTTCAATATGCCTCGTCAAAAAGTTTAATGTGAATTGTTTTTGGTCAAAAGCTAATTTTCATAAGAAAAACTTCACTAGATGAAATTTGAAGTGTTTATAAAAAGCAGCCGAGCGGTATCTTTATTACTTTTGAAAACAACCTTTTAGAGGTATTACAGCCCGATGAATGCTTAGGGTTACGGTAGCGTATTTCATAGCGAAAGTGAATTATAGAACTGAATTTATGCTCGTTTTAAAGAGCTCGTCGAGTTGTATACGATATTTTATTTTCATATTTTTACGAAATAGATGTTTCCCAGGGCAGGGTTTGGATACAGCCGTGTTCGAGTCTTACGGAGAAGCTCTCTTAAAATAAATGTTGCAATAACTTGCTTTCGTCAAGTATTGTACTTGTCGTCTTGGGGACGGAGACTGTTGTGATGTGGCTAGTAGGCTCCGCTATGTCTGTCTCTTGGAGTACAGTCGACACAGGTTCAGACGTCGCTGGATCACTCGGGGAAGCAACTTCGTGTGTTTCTGACTCTTCAGGCTCTTTGTTAGCTGTGCTCACGTGAAATGTTGTTCTATGTACATACATAGATACTTACATATGTATGTGCAATATTTACTTCAAGCGTAGTAAACTTAGAGGAATCATTTAGTTCTAGGTTTGTCATGCCTCGTCGGCTTGTTTCTGTTAAATTACGGTTGCTGCTGGTGGCGGCTGAAGGTCGACACTGTTTGATTGCATAGCTGTTTTGCCGAAGCGGTTTTTTGGAAGATATTGAGCACCTTTAAGGTTGTGAGCGATCCAAGAAAAGATATTATTAATATTTTTAAAACCTGTGTGAATTCCACTGTCTATGCTTATTGTTAGTTACATCATCGTTCAAAAACGGACGACTATCCACCTGATTTAAAAAGTTGCCATAACTAGCCTTGAGCAAGTCTTGTATCGGCCACGGTGACGGGGACTGTAGTGGTGTGGCTAGTAGGCTCCTCTGTCGTTGTGGGTTCAGTCGTCACAGGTTCAGCCGTCACTGGAGCACTCGTGGAATACGCCTCGTCTGCTCTTCGGTCTCCAATCATCACGACTGGGACTGGCTTTTGGCTTTTGAGTTGTGTCCCTTTTGCAAATTTAGGGCCTTGTGTTGAATCACCTTGGGTTAGCTCCTTGTTTGTCTTACCAGTTCGGCTGGTATTTGTTACAATTGCGGTTGCAGCTGATGATGAATCAAAGTCGAGACTGGTTGATTGCATGGCTGATGTTGTCAGTTTCGCCGAGGCAGTCGTTTTGGAAGTTACTGAGGCACCTGTAATTTTGGCCGGCGAACCTGGAAAAGGTATATAACAAAAATTATTTTAAAAAAAAACGACGGCAAGTCATCGGTGCATATCCATTGCTAATAATATAATCGTTCTAATAACCGACGACTTTCAACCTGAGTTTAAGGTGTTGTCATAACTAGCCTTCGCCAAGTCTTGTACTTGTCCATTGCTCGGCAGCGCGGCATTGTTGTTCTGTTCGGTTAAAACGCCAGACTTGATGAGCCACATTCTCCTTTACACCGTAGTGCAGACATGAAGATGAGTTAAGAGCAAATGCAGAGCAGGATTCGTTCTGAGCAGCGTAATTTACACAATTTTGCATTCATAGTCACACCATTTTTTTTCTAATATAATATGGATTTTAAAATTCATGTACGATTTTTTGTTTAAACAAAATAATTAGAAATATTCTCATTTTAGAAGTTATAAAAACCAAAGAAATAGTTTAGCTTTCTACAGCTGACCCGGATGCAACCGCAGGCGCATTTTCGAAGCAAAATCACTTGCTCATAGCTGATCGTATCATTGCCTGGAGGGTCGCGAAAGAAGTTTATTTCGCCAACCTCCAAGGAACTGGTTTCAAAATTTTTAAGGAATGCTTCACAGAACTAACTAATGTTATATTCATTATCCTATTTCTTTTTTCGAACACTTGTTATGCTAAGGATGCGAATACTGATATAAAAATTAAATTTTAAAGGCAGAACGTCCATAATTTTCATGCGCTAATGACAAGACAGTAATGATCAGCTTTAAATACAATCAAAAGTGTATTACCTCTGCAGTGATGAGATGCAGATGAAGCAGGAAGGAAGTCATTTGCCAGAGCATGTTCATAGCCTACCATATAGAGCTTCTGTCGACAAGAAGACAGTGAATAGTGAATGCACTTCTTCCAGGAAATTGAAGTCCATTAGTAGCCGAGGCAATCGCTACTGCTTCCACTTTCGGTTCTCTGTCGCAGTCATACATTTGCGCAACGTTACTATAAAGTGGCTTAAGGCCTATGTAAGGGGAAAAACATGTATCTCCAAATTTCAAGTCTCTGAAAGATGTGGATGAGCAAGCATGTAAAAACTGAATATAAGAAAAGTCTTTCAGCGGGGATGTGGGGGGGGGGGTTATCGCGAACGTTCATACCCACGCTGTTGCTGTTGGCTGTTGACCAACTGTTCACGGATAACGAAAATTGTGAGGCTGATTTAGACAATGATAAGCTGATTGACTGATGAGTTAGCAATACAGTTCAAATGCTTTGATATTCAAAGGAGCTGTCCATGGAGATTACCATGTTTCTTTATTTTTGGTAATACTATCCGGTACCAAAAGAAACATCGTTAGGATAGGCGCCCTGTAGGGGCCCTGAGGAGAAAGAAACACATTTCCTCACGCCGTACTGTAGAATTTAGACAATCATCACCAATTGTCTATTTTCTCCCCATGCACACCCTCATTCTAGCCGAAACAAGGTAATAACTAGGTGCGAAGCGGCCAGCCACACTTGAGATTCGTGGAAAGAAAAGAGAGGAAAAGAGAAAAATACTCACAAAGTCTAATTGTTGTATAGCTGGTAGTATGATGTTATTATATGTATTCATCTCTCTGTGCGTCTCTATTTTTCTACCTCCTTGTTATTGTCCCTGACCTTTCTCTCTCTGTATATCCACCCGAGAATCTATCTCTACCAGCTCCCAGCAATGGCGCAACATTTACCTTTGTAGAAGGAGCGACCGGCCTTTTGCTGGGTTGCATTCGTTACTCCTCCTGATCCAGTTCACGTCCTTGACTCCCTCGTCAATGGCCAACAGCGTGGGCCCGCTCTCTTCCACGACTCCTCAGGAAACTTCTCCTCTGACGCTTTATGACCGCTCCTTGTCTTTCCGTATAGTCATTTAATAAAAAGTCTTTGCCTTTGTCGCTGCCGTTGTTGCCGCCAGAGAATGGAGTTTATTTCAGTCCAACTGAAGAGTGCAGACATGTCCTCCAGAGAGAAGATGCGGATAGAGAGTCACACAACTGCTGGCCAACAACAAAGATCACTTAATCCGTTCATTTTTCTTCTGGAATGAAAAATTCGCACATGTCTGATCCTGATGAATCAAATGATTGAAAATTCGTGTGCAAGTTCTGTTTGTTTGAACTAAAGCGAATAATTTTCAGGATGAACGATTCCAATGACGAGAAAGGAGAATGCCGGCCATTTCAATTAATCTGCACATCATTGTAGAGAGTTGGATGTTCGTTCTTGATTATTTAAAATGAAATACTAATAATGAATGGCATGTACAGAACAATGAAAAAGAACTAATTAATGCTACATCGTGGATATATGCATATTTTAAAATCACTCATTACAAGAGAACAGCGAGTCTTGAAGAAACAAGACCCAGGAAATATTATTGAGAAATTGGAATTTAGTGGTTATTCTCTCTTTTTTTCTACCGTCTCTCGCCTCGCCCTTTCTTTTTGATTAGACGGAATCCGTAAAACATCATCTCTTCTTGTCAGCACAAGTGGCATTAACATTGATTCCAAAAAAGAGAATCATTTGACCGTGATGTTCCAACCAAACGTCTGTCTCACCTTCTCGAACGATCTCGAAGGGGCTCCGCCAGCTCATCCGGTTCAACCACGGCAATGCCAACACTTTTGTGATTTGGGCAAGCTTATGAATATGAAATTGACTCTACGCACTAACTCCATATAAAAGCCTGCCCAGCCGAAGTCAGAATCATTCCATGGGGGTACTAATAGAGAATATTTGGAATTCTTACTTACTTACTTTATTTACGCACACCGTAGTGATACGTGGAGAAAATTTAGCAAGTGAAATAAATGGAATAAAAGAATATGTATGAACTTAATGGACAGATGATAATCCAACCGAAGGCTTATTGTGGGCGATAGAATTAAATAACTTGGCGGCGCGAATAAAGAAGGAGTGAGAACGAACTTTCAATTCTACTCCTCAACTAACAATAAGTTCCCAGTAATTCCAATCTTACCTGTATCAGGTTGCTTCGATAGTAGCTAAGACCCCAACTAAGTTATTTTCTTTCATTCCCTTAGGTATTTCCATATTGCGACCCAATCAATGATCTCACTTGGTTATGATCGATAAAACCATGGCTTCAGGATTAATTCATTTAAATTGTGGCATCCATGACTCTGCATGGCATGACAGCCGTCGTCACGGCCCTTCTCTTCCTCCAGTATCCGCATACTACCGACGCATATCTCGGTTGGATTCATCGTTCTTGTGATCAGTGCATGAATTTCGTCCTCAGACATCTAAAAAAAATTACTTATTGCGTACAGCCAAGATTCTGAACCAATGTACGCTCCAAATAAAGTAGATCCGAATCAAGTAGCAAATGTGTAAAAGTACAAATAACTTGCTGTCGCATTCTGGAAAGAATATAAATAAAACAATGACTCGTTTACTTATAACATGTAAAATTACAAATTAGAAAATTCCCGGACTAGTTATTTCAAAACCAATAGACGTTATGTGTTGTGTGTGTGCTCACTTTTAATGATGTTTAAGTCATCTACAGTATATATTCACTTGAGGTACGCCATGCTCGTGCGCGGCCATCTCGGCGGCTACGGGAACAACGGGCAGTGCCAACTGTCAGACGGGCTACTCCTGCGACCAGAGGTGGGAATGGGCCCAAAATTTTTGGGCCAGCCCGGCCCGTCGGGCCCAAAGTCTCGGCCCGGCCCGGCCGGAAATTTCCGGGCCCTAGAATTTTGGGCCCGGCCCGGCCCGGCCCGGCCCGTGGGCCCGTTTGAGCCCGATTTTCGAAAATTCGGGAAAAAAATTTCCGATGTGCTACTATGTATAGTGCCGTGCAAAATTTTATTCAGTTTAATAGTTCTACTTTATTAGTTCAATGATAAAGTCGAATTACAAGACAAATAATCAGAGTGTTGCACGAAGAAACAGAACAAAACTGAGAGTCAATATTGCATTCATTAACCAGCATTAAGAGTTTGATCGAACTTTAGCAAAGAACGGATGACAAGCGAGGAGAAAACAGTGTCAGCACCAATAGTCTCTCTTTTCTCTGGGACAAGATTTCTGAGATCTGATTGTGAGAATGATCTCTCAGCCGAAGCTGTAGGGCCGAAGCTGTTCCCTGAGCACCTTGTCGTTTAAGCCGAAAGTTCCCGCTGCTTCAATGATGTCGGACCAGACTTGCCTACGGGCCGGCCCAACTTTTCTTGGGCCCGGCCCGGCCCGGCCCGGGCCCTTGGGAAATTGGGCCGGCCCGGCCCGCGGGCCGGCCGGGCCGGGCCGGCCCATTCCCACCTCTGCTGCTGACCCGATGTTGGCCATTGTCGGTATCTTGCTTGACACTGAAAATGTGGCTTGCGTAACGCAGTAGGTTGCGCGCTCGCCTTTAGTTTTGAGTATCACCGGTTCGAACCCCATACGGTGCAAACGTTTTGCTATAGTTTTGGATATTCACATTTGATAATGTAAATGTAAAAAATTTATTCTGATGCCGGGAGAGTGCTTGTGGACTTAAATTTTTTTAACAAAATTTGTCTTCTTCTATATAAGGGCATTTTAAATTTTAATGTGTTCACTTCGCTCACGTTTGCGAATCCGCAATCGGTGGTTCGGCTTCTTGTCGAAAGATTTGGTGTCGCTGATGCATCGACTGAATTCTCCAGAGAAGACCATAAGCTTGCGCAGTCCTTCGCACTCGTCCTTGAAGCTGCTGAAGAGAACACCCTGCTGGTTGAGGTGAACGAAACTCCTCTTTTACAAGACGAAGAAGAGGACATCGACTGGGATGCCGACGAGGCGATTGACCTACCCGAAAAAACACCGGCTGGTGTAGATGAAGTGACATTTCTCGGAAGACAAGTATCCAAGCTTCAGGTCTGTTTTATACATGTATCCACTTGAAAATTATTATTTTTTACTTCGATTAATTACAGGTCTTGAATGCAATCGAGTTTTATCGGGAGCCTGCCAAGGGTTCACGGTCACTTCTACTATGTCGAGTCGCTTTAGTTTCATCAAGAATGAAAATTCATTGTCGAAATTGCGTGAATTTGAACGGATCTACGCTGATGAAGGGGAATTGAAGGCAGGAGTTCGCGATCGTTTTCGACAGCTGGCTTCAATGCTCAAGGACAAAGTGATGGAAAAGATGGAGCAAGGTTAAAAATAATTCAAAAGAAAATTATCAGAAAAATCATTCGGTGAATTTAAACAGGCGTTGAGTTACATGACGAAGATCTTCGAAGGCTGGCGCACGCCATCAACCGTGAGAATACGCAAATCAAGGGCTTCATTGCTAGCTCCTCATGGCTCGATCGGTTTAAAGTACATATCGTCTTTCTTTCTCTTTCTCTTTCTCTCTCTCTCTTTCTCTCTCTCTCTCTTTATTTCAACCCTTGCCACGATATGCAAATGTGACATAGATCGCCAACAATATTCGGTCGCGAAAAATCACTTCGTTCGTGACGAAGAGGACGATGGCCAGAAAAGCGGACATTGCGAGAGATGCGAATCAATTTGTTGCGCAGATTCGTTAAGTTATTTCTGCCAACTCTGCAGCAAGAGTTGCTAATTCCGATCAGTCAGGAGTTACCAAGGAAATGCACTCGAATCGGCAAGCAATCAAAATTTTAACCCAGACATCTAGCAAAAATTTAGTTTATAAAAATTTTTATTTAAAAAAAAATTAATTTATGCAGGACATTGGCTGTGAAGTGCAGCAAGAAAGTTGAAATACTTTCACAGAGCTCAAGTGCCCTAACACACTCCTATACGATCATGCCTCTGCATTTCGCTAGTGGTGAACTCGGTCCCAAGCTCTTTGTTGTGCTGCCCGAACCAAGTGGAAAATTCCCCTCTACCCGACCGCCATTCCAGGTTTTACTCTCACTAGATCTCTCTCTCTCTCTCTCTTTCATCTTTCTCCATTTCCTTCTTGTAGTGCCACAACCTCATCGTGAGAGCTGCGAAATCACATATTATGACGAAGGAACTCATGTTGGATTGGCTGTCGACTTGTGTCTACATCCCCGGAGTTCCCACTGATCTCCATTTGACCGTGGATATGTGGTCGAGCTTCAGGGATCATAATGCCATGAAGAATGCTGCCCCTCCCGGTCATTCCCTCTCCGTCTACAACATCCCTGCGGGGGCAACCTCCCTTGTGCAGCCCCTGGATGTCTTTTCCTTTCGGATGTTCAAGGGGTTTGTAAGGCACATGGCTTGGTTGCCCATCCCGAGTTCAACATCTCCGCAAGAGACAACATACTGAAGACAATTAGCGTTGTTTTCCACCAATTCAAGCACCCACGCTACCAGCCGTTCCTGCAATATGCTTGGTTCAAGGGAGGCTATCTGGCCCACCGCCCACCCCCATTCCTCACTCCAAACGAATATTCCTTTGGTCGTCGGCCCATGCGAAGATCCTCCATGCTCCCGCGAGTGTTTTGTGCGATGCTCTCATTGCGAGAAAAACTTCTGCCTGACCTGCTTCGTCGTCGACTATCATATTTGCTTACTTCAAAACATCCAGAAGCACTATCCCGACATCAGAATAAATTTTTATATATGTGCATTATCAAATGGAAAAATCGATGCGGATTCGCAAACATGAGCGAAGTGAACACATTAAAATTTAAAATGCCCTTATATAGAAGAAGACAAATTTGGTAAAAAAAATTTAAGTCCACAAGCACTCTCCCGGCATCAGAATAAATTTTTTACATTTACATTATCAAATGTGAATATCCAAAACTATAGCAAAACGTTTGCACCGTATGGGGTTCGAACCGGTGATACTCAAAACTAAAGGCGAGCGCGCAACCTACTGCGCTACGCAAGCCACATTTTCAGTGTCAAGCAAGATACCGACAATGGTAAACATCGGGTCAGCAGCCGACATCCTCAATTTATGCAAATTTTTAAAAATCAATATAAAATCGCCAGAGGCTATTTAGGAAAAATTAAAAATGCCAGAATCATTTTTTCGACCGTATTAATCGATCTGGACAGGTGCGATCAAAATCCGCCACCTTACGCTTAGATGGTTCCCTGTAAGGTCACATTCGAACCTTACTGATGACGTCATCGCCGAGCTTCCCTCGCAGTTTTCGAAAAAGTGCAGCGTCCACGATTGCGCCGACATCGCTTTCTCTCAGCACTTCGTCGATCTCGCCGAGAGCATCGGCCGATATTCTGATCCTTCAGATAGACATGCACATCAACGAATATACAGACTAACAATAAGCGATTTCGCAACTTCGATTGAAAATTGAAATATAAAAAAAAAATATTTCTAAATTTTAGAATAATCCACTTTTGGATTCTTCAAAGAATTGGAATATTCCAATCTCAATTTTTTTCATCACCAATTTAAATAAGGGAAAGTGGGTGAAAATTAGGTATTCAACTTCTAATATGTATATATTTATTTGCATACATCGACTGTTATCAGGACAGAACCGAAGGTCTCCTCATAATCCATGTTGATTTTTAGGCATTTTTATTTAGTGTCTATTCACATACTATTATATAGCAGAATGAACACAAACCACGCCTGTTGCGAAATGTCCTGAGTGCCGATTGAGTCGGCCTGTAAATATGGTCGCTAATATCGAAGTTTTGCAATCGAAGTTTCTAGCTCAACCTGACCGAATAAGGCAAAAAAACAAGACACTATATATTCGCCTCGGACCTCCTTTAAAGGTGGTCGATAACTGAAAAAAAAATTAAAGTACGAATTCACACTGGCAGTGGACACTCCCATTCTAGCGCGCTATTTGACCGCGGCAATTTAAAATCTTGCATTATAATCTTTCCGTGATCTTTCGAGGAAGTATCCGACGAAAAAATAACTTCTTATTTTACATTCGCATGTGTTCAAGTTTGCCCTAAAAGATCGATTAGATGTGGTCCTGCTTTATGCAAGTCAGTATTTAGTCAGACATTTACATTTGTTTTTTTAATACTGTAGAAAACGTCTCTGTCAATGCGCACGGTGTATGCTCAAATCCAAGTAAGGAGTGCGAATGGGTGGGAAGACGGGAAAATCAATCGGTGAATTTAAAAAAAATTAATCGGTGAATTTAAACAGGCGTTGAGTTACATGACGAAGATCTTCGAAGGCTGGCGCACGCCATCAACCGTGAGAATACGCAAATCAAGGGCTTCATTGCTAGCTCCTCATGGCTCGATCGGTTTAAAGTACATATCGTCTTTCTTTCTCTTTCTCTTTCTCTCTCTCTCTTTCTCTCTCTCTCTCTTTATTTCACCCCTTGAAACGATATGCAAACGTGACATAGATCGCCAACAATATTCGGTCGCGAAAAATCACTTCGTTCGTGACGAAGAGGACGATGGCCAGAAAAGCGGACATTGCGAGAGATGCGAATCAATTTGTTGCGCAGATTCGTCAAGTTATTTCTGCCAACTCTGCAGCAAGAGTTGCTAATTCCGATCAGTCAGGAGTTACCAAGGAAATGCACTCGAATCGGCAAGCAATCAAAATTTTAACCCAGAAATCTAGCAAAAATTTAGTTTATAAAAATTTTTATTTAAAAAAAAAATTAATTTATGCAGGACATTGGCTGTGAAGGGCAGCAAGAAAGTTGAAATACTTTCACAGAGCTCAAGTGCCCTAACACACTCCTATACGATCATGCCTCTGCATTTCGCTAGTGGTGAACTCGGTCCCAAGCTCTTTGTTGTGCTGCCCGAACCAAGTGGAAAATTCCCCTCTACCCGACCGCCATTCCAGGTTTTACTCTCACTAGATCTCTCTCTCTCTCTCTCTCTCTCTCTTTCATCTTGCTCCATTTCCTTCTTGTAGTGCCACAACCTCATCGTGAGACCTGCGAAATCACATATTATGACGAAGGAACTCATGTTGGATTGGCTGTCGACTTGTGTCTACATCCCCGGAGTTCCCACTGATCTCCATTTGACCGTGGATATGTGGTCGAGCTTCAGGGATCATAATGCCATGAAGAATGCCGCCCCTCCCGGTCATTCCCTCTCCGTCTACAACATCCCTGCGGGGGCAACCTCCCTTGTGCAGCCCCTGGATGTCTTTTCCTTTCGGATGTTCAAGGGGTTTGTAAGGCACATCCACGCGCACGCCTTGGTTGCCCATCCCGAGTTCAACATCTCCGCAAGAGACAACATACTGAAGACAATTAGCGTTGTTTTCCACCAATTCAAGCACCCACGCTACCAGCCGTTCCTGCAATATGCTTGGTTCAAGGGAGGCTATCTGGTCCACCGCCCACCCCCATTCCTCACTCCAAACGAATATTCCTTTGGTGCGAACGTCGTCGGCCCATGCGAAGATCCTCCATGCTCCCGCGAGTGTTTTGTGCGATGCTCTCATTGCGAGAAAAACTTCTGCCTGACCTGCTTCGTCGTCGACTATCATATTTGCTAACTTCAAAACATCCAGAAGCACTATCCCGACATCAGAATAAATTTTTATATATGTGCATTATCAAATGGAAAAATCGATGCGGATTCGCAAACATGAGCGAAGTGAACACATTAAAATTTAAAATGCCCGTATATAGAAGAAGACAAATTTGGTTAAAAAAATTTAAGACCACAAGCACTCTCCCGGCATCAGAATAAATTTTTTACATTTACATTATCAAATGTGAATATCCAAAACTATAGCAAAACGTTTGCACCGTATGGGGTTCGAACCGGTGATACTCAAAACTAAAGGCGAGCGCGCAACCTACTGCGCTACGCAAGCCACATTTTCAGTGTCAAGCAAGATACCGACAATGGCAAACATCGGGTCAGCAGCCGACATCCTCAATTTATGCAAATTTTTAAAAATCAATATAAAATCGCCAGAGGCTATTTAGGAAAAATTAAAAATGCCAGAATCATTTTTTCGACCGTATTAATCGATCTGGACAGGTGCGATCAAAATCCGCCACCTTACGCTTAGATGGTTCCCTATAAGGTCACATTCGAACCTTACTGATGACGTCATCGCCGAGCTTCCCTTGCAGTTTTCGAAAAAGTGCAGCGTCCACGCCTTGTCCACCTAAACGTAGCGTCTTTCACGATTTCGATATGGCTAAATTAGGAAATTCAAAATAAGCTTTTAAGAAAAATTCTTCTTTTTATTTCTTAATAATTATTACCAAAAATCATGCATGTTGAAGTCACATCCGAACCTTACTGATGGCCTCATCACCGAGCTTCTCTCGCAGTTGCCGAAAACGTGCGGCGTCCACGACGGCGCCACCATCGCTTTCTCTGAGCACTTTGTCGATCTCGCCGAGAGCATCAGCCGATATTCTGATCCTTCAGATAGGCATACACATCGGCTTAGGACATCGATTATAAATTGGATTATTCAAAAAAAATATGTCTACAATTTAGAATAATCCACTTTGAATCCATCAAAAACTTGGAATATAACAATTTCGTTTCATCATCACCAAGTTGAACGGGGGAAAGTGTGCACAAATTCTATATGCAACTTCTTATATGTATATATTATTTGCATACATCCTCTCTGTTATCAGGACAGAATCGAAGGTCTCATAATCCATGTTGATTTTTAGGCAGCATTTATTTTGTGCCTATTCACATACTATATTATATAGCAGAATGAACACCAACCATGTATGTTGCGAAAGATCTTGATTGTGCACCGCTGTTCCGCACTCTCTTTGACCTTCTCTCGGCGTATAAAGTGCAATTTTCATGTTACAATTTAAGCCATTTCGAGCAAAGCATTGCAAAAAGAGACTGTCAAATAACAGTGAGGCGTGGTCTATTCGGTGTCCTGCTGATTTTCGCTCAAATGATCAAATGATTTTCCATTTTTTTTCAACAGTTGATGATTTTTGCTCAACGTTTTTTATTGTAAGTGATTTTTGCTCAAAAATGTTTTTGACCAATGTATCCTGAAAGCGGATAAGAAGTGCGAACATTGTCGAATAACCTAATTACAGTTTGCACTTACAATTAATAATTCCAGCAATTAAAAGGCGCTTGAACGGCCAACATTAGTAATTGCTGTGTCGCACTCTGTTATTTTGACTGCAAATTGGCTACAAACGAGAGAATCGTCTTACGTCGACTTTGAACATCTTCTTGCTAGCAAAATCATTGTGCCTCAATCCGCTGACGATGAGTACTCCTCTCTCTCTCTCTCTCTCTCTCTCTCTCTCTCTAACGGAGCTACTTATTCAATCACCTTTTCCTTGCTCTGTGAACTTCTGCACAGTTGTTGCGCTAATGCTAGTTTCTGTGAATTATCAGCTTTCTGTATTTGTTCCCCTGTGGTACTAGTACAACACTTGCAAGGCAGGGGCACTATTTGAGGGAGCAGTTATTAATTTGTGCGAGAACTTCTCAATAGCAAAGTTATTTTTTTCTTGTATTTGGCGACATGTATTTATACATAGACAGTGTCAATTAGAATATTTGTTTTTTTTCCTCAATTCTCGGATCTCGGATAAGCCCTTATTTTTGGCAAGGAATTAGAATATTCCACTGTTTGGCATCCCTGACAATAGGAAAAATTGTCAAGTCATCGTTTTGGTAATAGGAATACCACGCAAAAAAATAATCGCTTATCCGAAAATTGAGGGAAAAAATAGCAAATTTTTTATTTGACACTCTCTTATATATATTTGAGCATGCATATTTTCATCCAAAAGCGTCTTTTTGATTCCTAAGGTTCTTGAACGTCGAAATGCCACCAGTTTATGGAGCTGAACACCACGCCTGGCGCAGTCGGCGGCTTTTCGTCGAAAAACGGGAACAAGTTCGCAGACCATTGAACACAATAAAACAATTTCTTCGTTGACCCGTTGTATCTCTCATTTTGTAGGAAACCAAGTGATGAAGGCACATTCTAAACTAAAGTTTTCTCATATCTCTTCACTTTCTTCCACTATTTAACAGGGTTGTAGAAATGTGAGAGAAACTAAAAAAAATTTATTGGAACATTCTATTTTCCATTTTATCTTCCCGACAGTGTTTCTTTAAAGCATCCTGCCAGTGGAGTCACGAAAGTCGGGGAAATTTTGTAATTCTCTTAAATTGCACACTCTCTCCTGGTTTGTTACTGTTCGCCGGAGGGTTCTTTAAACGTTGGCCGATCACCGAAGAGAATCGTTCTCGACCCCTATTTTGCAGGACGCTAAAACCATTTCATACCAAAATTGCACGCTTGTATGACAGTTCGAATGGGAAGAGTCAATATAAAATCTCCACATATTTTTAGGTGACTTTTTTCCTTGAAGGCCGCAAAAAATCAAGCTGGTTTATGGCTGCAAGTGAAAGAACTCTCACCATCAGCATTGCTGCTGAAAACGCTCATCGTCCTCCCATTAGTCATCGTACAACGGATAACGTCAGTGAACTCTTGCTTACACTCGCAGTTGCAAGCCTTTTATGAGCTTGCAACTGCGAGTGACAGGTACGGCAAACCAAGGAATGCTTCCCCAAAAACTTTAACATCCGGTTTCAAGAAAAAAGAGTATCTTATATTGAATTTTCTTACTAGCCTGTTTGCACATGATTTATTTAGAATTTTCAAACTCGTCTTCGCTTTCTTCGCATTCGTTGTGATCTCGTCCATGAACACTGAATACCATCGTATATATATCAGGTTTGCTGAAGGTACAATTCGGTTTGATGATTCATATAATGACAATCACTCAACATTATATGAATGAATCTCATAGCTACACACAACAATCACACTTGTCATATTTTTTTCTTATTAAAAAAAAATTTCTTCATTCTTTTTGTATTCCATGATGAAGGATACTTTGTAGAATACAACAATAGGTCTTATTAAGATAAAATCAATTTATTTAGTAGAATACACCAATCTATTCTTCCTTCAGAATACAACAATAATTTTTTTTTGTAGAATACATCATTAATTTACAGCCGCAGCTAGCGATAAAACGAGAAGCAAGAATAAAATATGCGGGCGACTGCGTTCGAGGCAACGTCTTCGACCATCTGTTATCCTTCACCACGTTTAACCTTTATCGCGGAGACTTTCTCGACCGCGTCAGCGACTCCATTCATGGTCTTTTCTTCTTTAAAGAAGAGAAGAGCCGCTGCTTAAGGTCCATAATTTGTTTTTTTTACCTATAAATAAATTAATATTTATATAAATATAAACGACTATATGGCAACCAAAAAATTTGGTGTCTTTTGGTATCTTTTCTATCAATGATTAGATGACTTTATACAGTTATATGGAGGCAGACTACTCTCCAAACGTCAGCTGGATGGAGGTGTTTACTTAATTTTATATTATTCTAAAAAAAAACTTATCATCGTTTCGATAAGAATGATGGCATACTTCTCAAACGAGTATCCATTTTTCTTTTTCCTTTTTTTCTTACTAGAACTTCCAACGTAATAGTTTAAGACCAACCTTTCTTCACCGCTTTTAGCGCACTCTTATTGCTATATGGGTCCTCTTTGAACAAGTTTCTCCCCTGTTATGAATCCCCTCTCTCTCTCTCTCCATACATAACAACTTTTTCCTCAATTACTTTATTTACTTCACCAGTCTTGTTTCGATTTCAGTGTTTCACGGCCGTGATGGCGACATTGTTCATGTTCTGGCTGCCACCGCTCGGCGGTGCTATCATAAGCTTCTATACGGAGTTGATGCGAGGCTTGCCTGTGCCTGCCGCCCTCTTCATTAACTCGCTCATCCTGGTCGTCGCGCTTCTGGCTGTCATTGTCATCCTTGCCAGCTCAGGTTTTCATATATGAAAATTTCATTTACTTTGACAGTCAATTAATATTTATCTCAATTTCGCCCTGTTCTCTCACACTTGGGCTTGCCCGCATTTTTCCAAGGTATTCTTGGTGAAGTTGTCACGATCATCCAAGGGGCGTTGTGGAGTCCGTCCGCTCGGAGCGGTGGCGGCGGGCAGCATCAGCTGCGGTCTCTCAGAGTGGCGCAAACTGAACAGGCACCACCCGGACGGGCGCCAACCGAACGTGCGCCACCCAAACGGGTGCCATTGAAACGGGCGCCAACCGAACGGCCGCCAATTAACCCGTCGTCATCACAAGTTAGACAACGTCTTTGCTATCCTCGATTCAACTCATTAGACAACTAAAAATTTTGAGCAGTTGTCCATTGCTCGTCCACTCTTGTTGGTTTTTGAAGATGTCTCGTCGCCCTGATGACCACACCGTCTACGTTGGCAACATCCCGTACCAGACAACTGAGAACGACATTGGCAACTTCTTCAGCCTGGCAGGCAACGTCGTGAGCGTTCGGCTGGTGTATGACCATGAGGCTGGACGGCCAAAGGGATTCGGCTTCTGTGAGTTTGCTGACGATGCGAGTGCGCAGACCGCGATCGCACTGCTCAACGGCGCCGACTTCAATGGCCGCGCCCTTCGCGTGAACCTCGCTGACCGCTGATCAGCAGCACTCTTCTTTGCTAAACATCTTTCTTAACCTCTTATTTATTCCGTTGTTTGTCCCTCCATGGACTCAGCCTTGACGTCTGATAAATGCGAGAAAAAAACATGTGAAGCGGAGGCAACAACGTTGACGATCTCGGCATTTTGCAGCACAATACCACCAAATGATGTCGTAGATCAAAGAATTAGTGCCTCAAGACAAATTTCTTATGTAGAATAGAATTCAGATTCGCACGCAATTCAATGCCTCGTTTCTTTATAGACACTTGGGATTTAAGATGACTAATGCAAGGGTTGCTTGGTTAAATTGCACGAAAGGCCCGACAAATTTAAGGAAAAATTTATTTGCGGAACGAAACACTGACATAATTTGTCGTCACTAGATTAAGCTATTTACATATGTAACTCAATATTCAAAGGTTCTCTTTCATAGAATCAATCGAAGTAGAAAAATGTGACTTTTTTCCTGCTTATACTTAGGCTATTTCCTTAATGCATTTCTGATCTGTATTTATTGTATTTACGGTGATAGCGTTTAAGAGAGCCTCTCTGTATGCCTCCAGTAGGGCCTGCCCCAGATCCAGATGTTGGATTTCGAGTATGAAAACATAGTCAGGCATGGCACAGGGCCCCATTTGCAAGATTAAATGGTTAAAAAAAAATTTCAAAAAAATTTTTTGTGTGAACAGTTGAAAGTATGTATATTTTATGAATAGACGTATCTCGCTTCAAACTCAATATTTCTCAATTTTCTTTTTTTTATTGGCATCATCGTTGGATTCTAAACAAAAACAGCCCAGATGTGTTTCAGTCAACTATTTCATTTTCACATCGAAAAATTACTTTAAATATTTGAATTTGACGGTTAAATACCTTATACTCATTTGTGTGGGTGTTATATCTCAAAATGTAGAGCATTAAAACTGTATAACATATATTCTTTTCATTGGGTGTAGAGGTCCCCAAGGGGGGAAAATATAGGCTCGAATAGGCGTACCTCGGAGATGTGGGATTCAAGAAATGCGTGAAAAAGAAGTTAAATTCTTGTTGTAACATAAAATGAATCATTTCATTCGATTCAGCTTGTTCCTTTTCATAAAATCTACCTACAAAAATTTCATAAAAATATCAATTTCCATGAAAATAACGCATTTTTCGATTTTTCTGCAATTGTCAGAAAATGACCTAAAACTATTCAAAGCGCTGTATTTTCAATGTTTTCAGCGAGTACAGAATGTGGATAATACTGTTCAGTACGCGACAAAATTCTCTACATCATACATCCATTACATCCCCACCAATGACAGTATAGATTTTCCTATGGCGGTCGTGTCAAAACTGACAGACTTTTCGTGCAATCTTAATGTTTCGTACTCATCCAATGCATCATTCTGCTCCACGAAGCACACTAAGGTCAGAATCGATGTTTGTTTTGCAGATTTCCCGTGGTAAAAGCCCGCAAAAGGGTTTGCACGCGCGCGGATTTGAACCCGCGACCCATGACATTCGACGTGCACAACCAATTGGCGAAAATGACATAAAAAAATTCATTTCTGGAAAATGCTAAAACCAATCTTAAAGGTTGACCTATCAACCGATAGCTATTTTTATTTTTTCTATCGAAATAAATATATCCGCCAAAAAGTGTAAATTGGCAGCAAGGCCAAATAAGTGGCCAAAATATTCGAACATAAAAAAGTAGATCAAACAATCTATACATCATAACGTGATGTATGGGATAGTTGTTCGCCTTCTCAAAACCTATCGAATGGCATATAACATGTGGCGATAAGTTCAATCGGCGAGCAATAACAGCCGCGAAAATGTCACCCTAAAATATTGACTTTTCAACGGACTCCAGGGCTCTTTTTCGGTACTCCAGCCGAATAGCAAATAGTGACTGATAAATAATGTCCTCTCTATTAGTAAGAGTACCGAAAAAATGCCCTGGAGTCCGTTGAAAAGTCAATATTTTGGGGGACGTTTTCGCGGCTGTTATTGCTCGTGGATTGAACTTATCGCCACATGTTATATGCCATTCGATAGGTTTCTCGAAGGCGAACAACTATCCCATACATCACGTTATGATGTATAGATTGTTTGATCTACTTTTTTTATGTTCGAATATTTTGGCCACTTATTTGGCCTTGCTGCCAATTTACACTTTTTGGCGGATATATTTATTTCGATAGAGCGCAAAAATAGCTATCGGTTGATAGGTCAACCTTTAAGATTGGTTTTAGCATTTTCCAGAAATGAATTTTTTATGTCATTTTCGCCAATTGGTTGTGCACGTCGAATGTCATGGGTCGCGGGTTCAAATCCGCGCGCGTGCAAACCCTTTTGCGGGCTTTTACCACGGGAAATCTGCAAAACAAACATCGATTCTGACCTTAGTGTGCTTCGTGGAGCAGAATGATGCATTGGATGAGTACGAAACATTAAGATTGCACGAAAAGTTGGAAAATGCTGATCTGTCAGTTTTGACACGACCGCCATAGGAAAATCGATACTGTCATTGGTGGGGACGCCCTATCCAGATGTAATGGATGTATGATGTAGAGAATTTTGTCGCGTACTGAACAGTATTATCCGCATTCTGTTCTCGCTGAAAACATTGAAAATACAGCGCTTTGAATAGTTTTAGGTCATTTTCTGACAATTGCAGAAAAATCGAAAAATGCGTTATTTTCATGGAAATTGCTATTTTTATGAAATTTTTCTAGGTAGATTTTATGAAAAGGAACAAGCTGAATCGAATGAAATGATTCATTTTATGTTACAACAAGAATTTAACTTCTTTTTCACGCATTCCTTGAATCCCACATCTCCGAGGTACGCCTATTCGAGCCTATGTTTTCCCCCCTTGGGGACCTCTACACCCAATGAAAAGAATATGTTATACAGTTGTTATACAGTTTTTAATGCTCTACATTTTGAGATATAACACCCACACACAAATGAGTATAAGGTATTTAACCGTCAAATTCAAATATTAAAAGTAATTTTTCGATGTGAAAACGAAATAGTTGACTGAAACACATCTGGGCTGTTTTTGTTTAGATTCCAACGATGATGCTAATAAAAAAAAGAAAATTGAGAAATATTGATGTTAAAGAAAGTTATGTGCACTTAAACTTTTACCCTACTTTTGCATGCCCAATCAAGGAAAAAAATTTTATAACAAAATTGACCTTCTAATTTTCTTCATAGTGCGCAGAGGTACCCCTGATTAAATTTTGAATAGCCAAATCAAAAATTTTTACCCCGGGGCAGGCCCCTATGGAGGGCTGCTTGATCCTTACGGAGAGGCTCTCTTAAAATATTGACTTCTCTTACTCTTCTTGTTGTTCCTCCTAGGAGCTCTTACGTCGAATTCATGCTTGCCTACACATTCCATACGTTCGAGTTGTCAGTGTAGGAAAAACTCCCCGATATTCAATTCACATACGTATGAAAAATTTGAATTATTTTTTTAATATGAATGATTTCCAACTGAAGCATGCATAAAACCTTAATTCTTTAATGAGGCCGAAGAGTCTAAAGTCCGATTATGAGCTGGGTTTGTTATTAGTTTGAAAATTATTGCAACCTACAATAATGAATGAATGAATGAATTTATTACGGTATTAAAGTATTAATACACGTAATAACGAATAATAAGAAGTATACCAACAAAAACACAATGGAAAGATAAATATATACGCCCGAACACTTAGAACAAAAGCTTAAACAGAATAATGATAATAAAACTAATAAATGAAATGCTAAAAAGGGATGGAAGATGAGCCCTTGTGGTGGTTATTGAAGGATATTGGGGCCCTAACAAAGAAGGAGTGACTACGGCATTTGAGCTTGGACGCCGGGACATGGAGCTTGAACGAGAGACCTCGAGTTTGAGAGTGCTTGAAGACTAGATAGTGGGGGTTCTTGCGGGACAAGGTAAGGCGGCCACAAATTAATTTACGTACTAAATCTAGATCTCTATTTTCGCGCCTGTCTTTAAGGGAAGGCAATTGGAGTCGGGAATTCCTAGCATGACTGTCTGGAAGGGAGTCAAAGGAATAACTAAAGCAACGGGTAAAAACGCGACGACTGAAATAATTCTGAACCTTCTCAATTATCTTGATATCTTTAATCAAAAAAGGGGAATAAACACAAGTAGCGAATTCCATAATGGATCGAACGCAAATAACATATGCAGATGTTAGGACTGATGGATTCTTAGATCGTAGAGGATTTCACCGAAGTTCAATTGATGATTTTTTTTCTCTATGAGGGTCGAGATCTACAAGAAATGTATTCCTTGCACAAACGCTGATTCTGGTCAATTTTTATGATTTATAACAAAAGATCGTAGGCGTGGAATTCCATTTAAAGGGGTTCATCTTGTACCAAATTTCATCCTCTTTCTTATGATGTATGTTTTGACAGGCGAAAATGTTTTTAAAGTAGTTTTTTAAGCCTTCTTCTTGTACATAACGAAATTTCCCATATAAATTGAAACTTTTCAATAAAATAATGTATGTAACATTTGAAGATCTCCGTGAGAGCTCTTAGATGATATACTTACGATTTTGTAATATTGACATTGAGCGCAGTTATGGATCGAAGAATGCGCTTGCACGATGATACAGTTTAGACTGGAATATGTTCACGTGATCCGGAGCCTGGGGCTGGGACCTTCAATTTTTTTGAAAGACACATATCTTATAGCAAATTTAACGTACTTTTAGCCTATGCAGGAGCGGTTGTGAGCATAAAATACTTAATTTGGCTAAAAACCGCCTTCAAAAACGTTTAGGGCCGTATTTTATTGCCAAAATGAAATTTTATGAACATTAAAGCCCGTCCATTCAGCTATCCAATGATAGCTCGATGGTTGTCTAATAATAAGTTTGAAGCGACTTATGACCAATGAAATTTATAAGAGTACTGTACTGGGTCTCGCGCGGAAAATTTTGTTCAACTTTGAAATATAGCCTATTTTGTTCACCACGTCAAGTTGTATACACTTTTGATGAAGAAATTCGAAAAAAAAATTTCTAGGGCAGGTCATAATAGAGCCCTGCTCGAGACTTACTGACATCCTCTCTTAAAAAGTCGATCATAACATCTTGCGATCAGATTTCAAACTTTCAAAATACATATGTGCAAGGATGACCTCACAACGGTAAGCTATTATAATCATCACATCTCTATTACTACTTCCTTATTTATTGCAGTTTTTCTCAGCAATTTTCGCCGGGACCCGTTCATCAAAATAGTACACTTTTCAATGTTCTCTTTCACGGTGGTGTTAGGACAGCATAGAGATTTTCCTTAGCCTGCCGCTGTAGCAAATTGTAAAATTTTTGAGGGAGAACTGGCTGAAACCAAAACCCACCGATCCTATCTGCCGGTAGAACGGCGGCCTTGCTGGCGATCTATTAATCAGACAAGGCAAGAGTATCGCAGGTTGGGTCCCAGATCAGTGTATTCTTAGATCGAAGAGCATAGTTACGTCAATTCAATTTATATTTATGAACAGAAACACGCACATATTTCCACGTTTACCTATCAAATATCTAGGGTTTTTTTTAAATATATATTGAATATGAAACCGTCTTTGTGAGATGTATGAGGACAAATTAGGAATAACATTTCATAATTTGATGAAACTTCAGGAGGCGAGGGGGTTCAAAGTACATTTGGACTGCACTTAAAAAGGCGATCATCACTTCTTGCGATGAGGCTCCCATCTTTCAGGATAGGTGCAAGGAAGACCTCACGACGGTAAGCTTTTTAGCATAATAAAATTTCGTACTAATTATTTTTCAGTACCATACAACAACAAACAACTTCTTAATCCTTGTTTTTGCAGTATTTCTCAACAATTTTCTCTGGAATTTTCTCTGGAAAAAGGCCTTGAAGATATCGTAATCTGCAAGAATGCTCAGGCTTCCAGACGTTATTGAATGCTCCGGTTATCGACTGAATATTCGCTTATAGGGGCAAATGTTAGGATGAATTTGAGCGGTGTGGTGCTAATAATGTTGGTAAGATGCTGTGAGCACAAGTTACCCGAATAAAATAATGGAAATGCAGCCTCTTTCAATCTTCTCTTTCACCATTGTGTTCATACAGCATAAACTTTTCTACATGTAGCCGCTGTGGCGAGTGAGATGTATGTACTTTTACACGACCTGCCATTGCCTGGAACTCTCTTCATCAATGCACTCAATTCGCGAAGCAAATTAATCCCCTCTTGTGTATAGACAACGTCTTGTAGTCCTCAGCTCCTCCATTCATTGCGCATGCTCTGAACTAATATATTTTAATTTTTTTTTTATCATTCAATCTATTATGAAATGAAAAGGAGACTGAATGGAAGACAACTACACCTTCGCAGTACCACCGAGGGATGTCAAGATCAAACATGAAGTTCTTGTCAAGAGCCATTGCTAGAATAAAAAAAACGAATAGATCTCTATTGATTGTTGCAATACTATTAATCCTGCGTAAATCGACCAGCTTGGAATAGCAGAATTAATAGCAGAATGCTGCTGAATGTCAAAACCTTGCTGCATCGGCGAATGTTGTGAAGAAGTTAATATACTGCCATTATAGAGCATGGAAACAAAGAACGAATGCAAAAAATTTAGAGAGAGATTTATGACAAAGAGTAACTCTTTGCAGGAGAATATTATAAGCGGAGTTCGAAAACAGGCACAGTTGGTTGCAACAATCGTACATTAATCAAATGCTACCATCATTAGTCCAATGTGACCTATTGAACAGTAGAAGACGTGAAGGTAGATATAAAGTGGCAGCAACATGCCTTGCCAGTTGGTTACGCCCTTTTGAAAAGGAGCTCTCAAAGCGGAGAAATAATATGTGTGTGAAGAAATAGATTCGCGATCGTTCTAACATTGTCATTTTATTTCTATTTTCACTTTGAGTCGCACTATCGAAAAGTTTTTTTTTTTCAGAATTTTTGTTTATTTCATTCGCTATCATAGAAGAATGTTCGTTGTCGTCGTCCTTCTTCTTACTCTCCTCGCGGCTCACGTCGACTCGCATCCTGTCCAGATCTGCACCGCTTGCACGCGAGCTGTAAAGGTGTGCATAAATGTGTCTAAACTTTCAAACCCTGAACAGTCTAAAAGGAAACGCCGGCATATTAATTAGCTGGTCCGAGTCTAGAAAACTTTTCAGGAAGCGCGTGGCTCAAAGTACCTGTGGACTGCACTTAAAAATGCGATCGTAACGCACTGCGATCAGGCTACAAACTTGCAGGAAATGTGCAAGGATCACCTCACGGCGGTAAGCTTTCTGGAATGATGAAATGTCTTGCAAATTAGATACTTTTAAGTTGCGTTCAAATGCACTTTTTCTTTCTTTTTTTTTTAGCAGTTCTCAACAATTTTCGCCGGAACCCGTGATGGCCTCGATGATATGGCAGTCTGCAAGAGGGCTCTTGCTTGCATGGGCTATTAATTTCCTGTAAATGCACCCGGTTATGGGAATCAAATAAAGTGGGATTTTTTCAGCAAATTACTACCGCTTTCAATTGTTCTTTTCATCATGGTGTAATGAGAACATACCTCGATTTCATAGCCTGTTGTGACTGGCTGGCTGCGCCACATTGTCATTTTGTTCTACTTCACAGCTTTTTGGTCACACCAGAGTCAAACGCAGGGAAAAGTGACATTTGCAAAAGTCAGATAATTTATTAGCCTGATCCTCAGGACGATGGGGCGGCCATGAAAGAACAGTGCGTGAGATAGATTGAAAGTGAGAGAGTAAGTATGAGAAAGAAGGCGAGAGAGAGAGAGAACATCACTTGAACTTTTTTTATCAAACACAAAAAATGAAAACACATGCACCCCCAGTCAGTCTTTAACGAATAGCTCCTTTGGACACCCTAATTCTTCCTGCATCTCATTTCTTAATATTTTGGGAATCGTTTTATTCTGTGTGTTTCAGTTTTATATCATCACCACTTCTCGTGCGAATTGTCAGTCACATTCTTTATCAGCTTTCAGTCATGTATGCCCTTGTATTTTTTGCACTTCTCCCGAGATATTCAGAAGGCCGAGCAAGCGACGGCCGTGATCGGCACGGCATTGCCGGCGACGAGCCACGCGGTGCCGGCGGCGTTGCACTCGAGAGTGATGCTCAGACTCGCGCCGCCCTCCTTCGAGCCGTTGGCGCCGTGGTTGAACTGGAAGCATTTTTTTAGTTACTTTATTTTATCTATTTTCAGCTATATATTACCTATATAATATTTATCTATATTTATTATTCAATAATAAATACTTTAATTTAATTTTTTTTAATATCATTTTTCACCGACTTGTTTGGGCCAACACAACAAAATCAGATATATTTTAACTACTAATAAGCGTATGCCGGATTCAGTTAAAAAAAGACAAAAATGAGGATGTTTAAAACTAATCTACCTCAATCGACGTGGCTTTCTTGCCGTTGCAGACGAGAGTGCGAGTGGCGCAAGCGCCCGACGTAGAGATGACGTCAGAGGCGAATCGGCGTCGTCGTCAGAAGAGACTTGCCGCACGAGAGACACGGCAGCACGGCGCCGTGCGCAGTGGCAGCGAGGGCAAGGGAAGCGACGACGAAAAGAAGCGCGCTGTTCATGGCTCGGATTGCTGTATGGGAATAGGAGATCTACTCATATTTTTTACTCATACAATATCAGATCATATGGAGTTAACAATTACTAAGTAGCCATAATGAAAGTATCATGAACTTTACAGCGATATGATAAAGCTGATATTGAATAAGCGAAAGCGGAGAATAGAGAGGAATAGGAAGGAAGAAGAGCGCAAAGACACGCTGATTGTGAGAAACGATGAAATGAGTGGCCGCCGAGTGGACGTTCCTGCTTTTATAACAAAATCTTTCGCTTGTTTGCGACGGCGATATCTCCGTCTCGCTTTTGGCTGTCAAAGGCCGGATACGCGTTCCGGCCAAACTAGAAAAAAGCAACGAACTTTTCATGAAGTATAAAATGTCTTACCGCCCACACGTTTTCTTATATGCCACATGTGTTAGTTTTCCAATGATATTCGATATCGAATATGCAGCTGATTTCGCTGAACTCATTCACGATTATATGCATCGAGGTGTTGAAGTATGGGAAATTTTTTTTTGTTGAGAAACAAAACCACGCCATCTCAGCCCTTTCTGGCCAGTCACAGCAATCAACCGGCCAAACAAATCTTTCCATTTCATTTCTCCTTATCCCATTCTCACTCTCTGCCAATCTCTTTCTCACTCTCTATATGTCTCTCATTCTCTCACTCTCTCGATCACCCTATAATATTTCTCTCCCTTTCTGATCATGATAATATGTCTCTTTCTCTCTCTATCTCTCTCTCCGTACGTTCCGGTAGAACCGAACATCTTACGAGCCATCGAAAACATTCACCCAAATGAAACACCTTATGGTTCCAAACGGTTTTCCTCAATACACATGCACGTAATTCTCGTAAAATTCTTTTTTTTTTCAAGTGTAAGAAGACTTAACTGTAGTAAAAATTCTAAGTACTTTTCAACAGTCATGCATATATATATATATAAATTTATTGTTAGACTGAAGCAGAAATTTACTCTCGGTTTCGTACTGAAACACACATGCGTGTAGCTTTACTTCTACTATTCGATATATGGATCACGAAAAAATATCTCAAACAGACTCGCCAAAAGAATATGAACGTCATCGAACCAGCAATGCCAACTCTTTTTTAAGAAATTGGGTGAAACGAGAGGACGTAGAAGACAGAGTGCGATTAGACAGAAAGAGAAAGAGAGGAGACAGGAGAGAACGAGAGAGATGGAAATGAGACTGGAGAGAGAGAGTTGATAATGTATGGAAAGACGTGAGGATCCCGAGAGATGTCGAAAGAGTGGTTTTTGCCATTGAGTACGAGTGGAACTAGAACTAGCAGTAGACGCTAACTTTTTCTCTATTTCTCTTTCTATTTTTTCTTTTCATACCCATAAGATGGTGTCAAAAAATATGTTTATTTTTCAGTATAGGCGAAACTTTTTATCGGAATTTAGAATATTCCACTGTTTGCCATCAGGACTGTGTTACGGTGGAATATTCTAAATTCCGGGACAACATTTTCGCCTGTACTGATATAAAACCCATTTTTTAAAGCTGACATCGATTCATATGAATGGATACTCGATGGTGATCAGCGTAAATAAACTAGCACAAATAAGTTGATAAGAGTAATTATATGAGCAGAAACTGTGTAATTGAAGTGATGAAAACAACGCATTCTATCCAATTATAGCAATATACATATACGACGGTGCCAACTAAAAAAAACGGTCGTTTTTGCATGTTCGACTCGATGTGCACACTTTTTTGGAATATTCCACACGAATATGCCAAATTTGTCAAAAAGTACGCGTACATTTTGGCAAATTTGGAATATTCATGTGGAATATTCCAAAAAAGTGTGCACATCGAGTAGAAAATGCAAAAACGACCGTTTTTTTAGTTGGCACCGTCATATATCTCTAAAGTCTTCAATGGATTACCGCAAATGAACTAATACGTCTTTATTACCTCTCTTAGACAGATGGACAGACCGAGAATGAGAGAGAGTGAGAGAGAAGAGCGAGAGAGAGAGAGAGATAGCTAGATAGAAAGATAGATAGATAAATAGAGGAAGAAAGGAACCGGCATAAAGAAGAGGAGAGGTGCTGATCATGAGCCTTGCTCCTCCTAGTCCAAGAACAGCACTAACGGAACTTTGGCGGGGCTAGATGAGAGGAAGCGATGGCTCGAGCGACAGTGTGGCAGTTAAAATATTAGGTTATGGAGTCTACAATTAACGTTGGCGTTCATGAAGGCAGACAATATTAGTGCGCTTGAATTCTTCAATGCTATTTCTATTTCTGGTCAACTTGATGATTGTATGCCATCTTCGTACAAAGTACACTGAAGAGTTGCTAGTTGGTAAGGATTCACCTTCCACAAGAGAAGGAACGATGAGAAATCTCCCTTCTTCGTCGTGTAAGCATTTACTGCTCTACTATACCAAAGTATTTGAGCAGCACATCTCTTAAATCTTCTGTGATTTCACGACTGAAAATACTTCTTTATTACCTCTCCTAATGTAAGCAGATGAAGAGACCGAGAGAGAGAGAAAGAAAGAGAGAGAGAGAGAAAGAAAGAGAGAGAGCGAAAGAGAGAGAGAGAGAGAGAGAGAGAGAGAGAGACAGCGAGAGAGGGAGGACCCGTGCGGAATGCGAAAGGCAACCAGGAACAAGGACACAAACACACATCTAGTAACCACCTGAGGGGCTCCCCGGCTGATAACAGAGCAAGCTCTTCCTATATGTACACCTATCAGCTATTTTATTTTACTACTTATGGAGACTTACAAGCATTAAAAAATTGGAGCATTTTCACGCAACTTACGAGGCAGAGTGGGCAGAGAGAAATACTAATTGACCGGGAGATATTTTTTTGAATTCTGAATTCTGACTCTCGCCACGACTCTTTTCCTACGGTATCCGTGATAACGTCATCTCTATTAGCCACCCCGGAAGAGTGCCCAAGCAATAGGGATGGCCAGGCCGAGTGCGCTGTAGACGAGGACCACCGAGAGGAGAGTCTGCAGCTTCATCTTCGACTCGAGATTCCGCTCCGTCTGCTCGAGGAGATGCTCCATTTCGCTGCCGACGTAGACGACGGCCTGGAGAAGAGTTTTTTTTTACTCTCTTTCTCTCTCTCTCTCTCAAGTTCTCGCTCTCTCAATCTCTATCTCGACTTCTCCATATCACTCTCTCCATATCTCATGGTCAGCCTCCTCTCTCTCTCTCACTCTCTCTCTCTCTCTGCACGTTTATTATCTCTTTCTCTCACATTCCATTTCCATCGTTCACACACTCTCTATTTCTATCTTCTCTCTCTACCTCTTTCTTTCTCTCTCTCCCTCTCTACCTCTTTCTTTTTATCTCTCCCCTCTCTCTCTCTCTCTCTCTCTCGTCCAACCTCCGGATCAGCTACACTACTCTGCAGTCGCACGAGATCGGCAAGCTTCTTCATCTGCTCGAGAAGCTTGCCATTCTCGGCGCGCACCTCTTGGAGTGTCTGAACACATTGAGTGTAACTTTTTTGAATTTTTTAAATTAAACTTAAACAATTCAATTGAATGTTAACTAGAAATTAGACGTTAGGAAACAACTAAGCATAGCTAAATTTACCGTAAATAAATTTGCTTTCAAGACGAGAGGGGAACTATTTTATATATCGGTCCCACTGTTCATGGATCGCTGTGTCAGCTGGTCATTCTGCTATAAAACATGCATGTCACATAAAACCACCTACATATATGCACAAATAGGATATTTTTTCACTTCAACGGAAGCAATTAGTTTTTATTTAATTCAAATTGTTTGACCATTCAAGAATTCTTCTTTTTTTTTTTGTTAACGAACCGAACAATTAATCCTAATTGGAAAGTACTAGCTGAACTGTAACACGGTAGCAGCATTAACTCCCGAAAAAAAGAAGTACTGTAATCCGGAATTCTAGTAACGATGTAAGATAGGAGGCAATACAAGAGGATGCCTTTACAGGGAATCAATCAAACACTTCCTCTATTTAACACCAGCAACTTAGCAATCCACAGGTTACGATAAAATTACTGTTTTTTTACACTTAATGCTAGTTCAGAAGAGTAGAAAAATTTTAATGGGACGAATAAGTAATTTGAAGGTAAATTTTTTTTAAACCAAGGAAGCCTTCTATTGGAATATTCCAGGGCAAAATCCTAACAAACATCTCGTGATTACAGGAAAGATTACAAGTAAATTTAATTGGAATATACTAAATAAATAATAATATTTTTCGAGTAATGCAAAAAAGAGAGAGAACCTACCTTGTTAGTCTTCTCGCCGTTCTCCTTGGTGGCCGCTAGTATTGGGTTGGTGTCGATCTGGAGAGACGTGCCAATGTCCGTGATGAATGCGTCGATCGCCGAGTGCTGCTGCTTGAGCAGGCCGGCCAGCTCGCTCAGCTGCACGCTCCCGGCAGGCAGCATCTCTTGAAGGCGTCGCATTCGAAGCTCGTTGCCTGGAGAGGATATCTCTCTTTCTCTGTCTCTCACGCACAAGCTCGCTCTCTATCCTCTCATGATCTCTCTCTCTCAAGCTCGCCCTCTTTCTCTAGGTCTCCCTCTCCCTCTCTCTCTCACTATAACTCTCTCTCTCTCTATCTCTCTCTCTCTCACTAGCTCGCTCTTTTTCTAGCTCTCTCTCTCTCTCACTCTTTCTCTCTCTCACTCTCTCGGCCTACCAATGGAAGATCCGAGAATGCCGATTGTAGCTCCAATGAGAGACGCTGTCACACCCCACCACTTTGTCTTCTCTGCTCGCTCTCGCTCCCGTTCGTGGCTCTCGCGAACTCTGAATAAAGAAAAAATATATATATAAATATAATTTTTTTTTGGAATATTCCAATGTTTAGAGAGCAGAAGAATAACGTTTGAATAATCGAAAAAAAGAACTGCATAAATATGGAGTATTCCAAAGTTTAGAAAGCATACTTGGTCGACAGTTGATGAAAGGCTTCTCGCTCGTCATTCTCGAGCGCCTCGAATGTATGCATGAGGGCACGCTCTTTCTTGATCGTCGCGTGCTCTTCGGTCAGGAGATGGAGATACCTAAAAAAAAAATATTCGAGTAAATAATAATATTAACTATTTTATTTACTTATAAATTTATCTATTACAAGCTTAAAATATCAGAACAGATTTTTTAAACTAATTTCGAAAGCAAGCAGGCCATAAAAATAGGCGAAACGGAAGAAAAAGCAGAGAACGGCAAAAAAAAACTATGAATTTTTGCCTAATAAATACATTAACACTGCAATAAATCAAAATTAAAAAGAATCAATGGATTGTTAACCAACAATTTGGCACTATTATTGCAAACTTTTCAAGACGACGGTAGATGGGTAATATTTTATAGATAGCGAGCGACACAAGGAATTATCAAAATGTCCATTATGCAGCTCGCTATAAAGCATGCATGTCACGTAAAACCACCTATATGGACAAATGGGATATATGTTAATTAACCCCAAAATGATTTTTATTTCCTCAAAATTGCATTAGCACCCAAGAACTCTTTTTAACAGATATAAAAATAAATCCTTAGGTATTTCTTAAACAGCGACACTCGGTAGCATTAACTACCGAAGCTAGAAATACCGTAACTCGCGAATTCAAGAAACAATGCCAAATCATCTTCTAACACGACCCTACGTGGAAATGTAATATATGAGACGCAAAAAAGAGGATACCTTCCCTGGGAATCAATCTCGAAGTCGCTCTCAATTTCCAAGTGACCCACTAGGCAGTAATACTGATATTTCTGTATAACACTCTTAATCACATTTTCTACTTCCTTCCTATCAAATCACTTAGTACTCTCATTAAAATACAAAATAGAAACATTTTTTTTTCTAGTTGGGTGCTTGAATTCTTGTTAACGCGAAATATTTAAACATCGATAAAAAAACTAATAACAAGCAATGAATTTTTGCTTAAAGGATGTCATAAACGAGAAATCCCTTGAGAAAATGGTCGGGGGAGAATCATAGTGCGCTAAAAGAAGAAAAGAATAACTAACTTGTCCTCGCCACGCGACGTTCTGTCGAGGTCGAAGTGAATCTCCTTGATGCGCGATTGTAGTGTTTTCAACTCGGCTTGTTGCTCGCGCCGCCGAAGCTGCGCTTGGCTCAGCCGCTCTTCCCACTATGGAAAAAGTGGTTCGTTACATCATTGGACAAAAAAACACGCTCATTAAGAATGATATCATTCATGGTCTAACTTTGAAAAAAAAAGCTTTAAAAGAAAAAAAGAGATGACATAAAGACCCAACAAGGCTTTGCAAATAATAAAAAAATATTTAAAAAAAAAAAGAATGACTAACAGCCATGACTTCGGCTTGAGCAAGTTTGACTGCCTTAATGCCGATAAATTCCTCGTAGGAGTCCATGACGTTGTAGATCTTGGCCTTGACCGGGGAAGCCGCAGGGGTGACAAGAGAAGAAGCGGCGACACAGTGCTCCGAGAGAATGCCGCCCCTCCTCCGCAGCAAGCGAAGGCCCCGGGCATAGAGCATTCTGGAATATGCTAAAAGTATAGATACTAATAAAACAAAAGGGCATATACTAAAATATCAAAATAGAATATACTAACTTTTTGTTCTTGTGAAAATACAAACTTTAACTGAAAGATTAAACGTTCCCATTAGAATGTTTGCAAATGTTCTAATAAAACAGACAATTTTCAATCATCGGAAGATAGTGATGATCGGAACAAAAATATTCTGCCATCTCAAACAACGATTCCTTCCACGACAACTGGATGGTTTTTTATCCCTGTTTCAATATGAATAATTTCAGACAAAAAAATTTACAAAATTAATTATAAGAGACATGTAAAGATGCCTGGGCATCTGTTCCCAATCATCTTAATTTCTCTTTTGTCTCATATATCCAGAACCTTCTGCCGTTTGGTTGATCAACAATAATCAAAGATAACACGGAGAATTTTCCATTGAACTGGAACATATTGGTTTAGTGTTGACAGAGTATTGTCTATCAGAGTAATATCATTCTGGTGGTGCTTATTCTGCTATTAGTGGCTGCTTTTCCCGTGCGATCCTTGAAATGAGACAAAATTCAGGAGACAGAGGAAAAAACTTTCTAAAGCTGTCATGGATTGACATGATCGAGATTAGCACTTGATGCAGAGCATTTTCTCTTGGATTGTAGTTCTCTCTCTCTCTCTCGCTCTCTTTTTCTCTCTCTCGCTCTCTCTCTCTCTCTCGCTCTCTCGCTCTCTTTCTCTCTCACCTCTCGGTCCCTCCCTCTCTCACTGCCACTCTTTCTCTCGTTTGCTTTCGTATTCCCACTTCTCTTAATCTCTTCATTGCCAAGCTCTCACTTTCCCTTTCTCTCATCTCTTTGTCTCCAGATCACAGACTTTTCCTCTTTTCCTCAGGCTCTATATTCTCTCTTTCTCTCTCTCCTATCTCTCTCTCCGTTTCTCTCCCGCAGTCTTCACTATCTTTCATCTCTCTCTCTCTCTTCTCTCTCTCTCTCTCTCGCTCTCTCTCTCTCTCTCTAACTCCGCTTCTCTTCCTCCAACTTCGTAAAGAGCGACTGTGTTTCTCTCTCTTCCCCCTGGCCCCGCCCCTTTCATGCTGTCGCTTAGTCGCTCGGCATGCTCCGTGGTCAGCCGGCTGGCGATATCGACAGTTTACTTTTTCCCCTCGCATTTTTTTCCGCTATTCCTTTGTCTCTGCGTCTCTCTCTCACTCTCTCGCTCTCTCTCTCTCTCCCTTTCTCCTTCTCTCTTGCCCTCTCCAACTCTCATCATTCTCTCACACACTGTCTCCTCCTTTCTCGTCTAACATGTATGTACATACATACATACCTAACATGACCGCTTGTTTTGAACACCCTGATCATCAAAATAAACACTCATTCGCTGTTAAGTTCTCATTCATTCTTTTTTCCTACAAAAATACATACATATATGACGGTGCAAACTAAAAAAAAGATCGGTTTTGCATTTTCGACCCATTATGCACACTTTTTTGGAATTTTCGACACGAATATGCCAAATTGTTCAAAAAGTACGTATACCTTTGTGCATAACGGGTCGAAAACGCAAAAACGAGGGTTTTTTTTAGTTTGCACCGTCATATATGTGTGTACCAGACCCATAACTCCCCACAACCCCCCCCCCCCTATCACTACACCCCTTTTTCCCTCCCCCTATCACTACACCCCTTCCTCCCTCCCCCTATCACTACACCCCTTCCTCCCTCCCCCTATCACTACACCCCTTTCTCCCCCCCCCCTATCACTACACCCCTTCCTCCCCCCCCCCTCCCCCTTGTCACTATATATCCTCCCCCAGGCATGTTTTGCGTGTGAGTGCGCGCCTGTACAAACAAATCAATCTCTCCGCCGTCCGATCAACGCCTGTTCTCGTTCTTCTTATTCTCCATCGACTTTGTTCTCCTCCTCCTCCTCGTCTTCTTCTAAACTTTAGCTCCTTCTTGAAGTGGCGCGCGAGAATCATTCCAGCACAGAAAACGAGCAGGAAGTTGAGACAGAGAGGGAGAAAGAATCAGGAAGAGAGCGAGAGAGAGAGAGAGAGAGAGAGAGAGAGAGAGAGAATGGGAAGAGGGAAGGAGAGAGAGAGAGAGTCAGGAGGGCGAGAGAGCGAGAGAGAGAGAGAGAGTCAGGAGGGCGAGAGAGAGAGAGAGAGAGAGGGGGGGGTGAGGAGAGAGAGAGAGAGAGAGAGAGGGAGAGAGAGAGTGAGAGGGAGAGAGAGAGAGATTTAGCGAGTGTCCTAGTGTGGCGATGCCATTGGCCAGTCGGCTCTCTCTTGTTCTGCCACCAATTTGCATAGGGCAGCCGGGCAAGCTGCTCTCTCTGGAATGTGTAAGAGGGGGTGGAGAGGACGGGCGAAACAGCGAAGGGGCGGCTGTCTCCAGCAGAGAGAGAGAGAGTGAGGGTGAGAGAGAGATAAAGAGATAGAGGGTGAGAGAGAGAAAGGGTGAGAGAGAGAGGGTGAGAGAGAGTGGCAGAGTGAGAGTGAGAGGGTGAGA
Organism: Allodiplogaster sudhausi; assembly: GCA_945643635.1. Lineage (NCBI taxonomy): Eukaryota > Metazoa > Nematoda > Chromadorea > Rhabditida > Diplogasteridae > Allodiplogaster > Allodiplogaster sudhausi. Next base: position 1,520,326 of record CALZFC010000356.1, read on the forward strand.
AAGTGAGAGAAAGCGAGTGAGTGAGAGAAAGAGTACGCGATATACGAGAGAGTACAGACGATGAGAGTGACATTAGAGAGAGAGAGAGAGAGCGCGCAGCAGTGCGATGAGTAGGCAGCAAAGTGGGAATGGAAGAAGAAAAAAAGGAGTAGAATGGGAGAGAGAGAGGAAACGGCTGCTCAGCTCTGGCATCGTCTGGCTCTATCCCCCTCGCCCTATCTTCATCTCTCTGTCTCCTCTCTCTCTCTCTCTCTCTCTCTCTCTCTTTCTCTCTTTCTTCTCTCTCTCTCGCTCGCTCTCTCTCACACTCTTTCTCTCTCACTCTCTCGCTCTTTCTCTCTCTCTTTCTCTCTCTCTCTCTCTCTCTCTCTTTCTCTCTCTCTCTCTCTCTCTCTCTCTCTCTCTTTCTCTCTCTCTCTCACGCCGGTTGGCTGCACGGCCCCAGAGGAGAGAGTGGTGTGTGTGCAACGGCAGCAGCAGTAGCAGCACAGCGCACCAGTGGCTTTTCCCCATCCCTCTCATCCCCTCACTCTCTCTCTCTCACACTCTCTCTCTGTGTCTCTCCCTCTCTCTTCCACTCTGTTTCTTTCTCTCTTCCACTCTCTCCCTCTCCCTCAGTCTCTCTCCCTCTCCATCTCTCCCTCTCCCTCTCTCCACCTCCCATCTGCAGGCATCCCTCTGTCCAGGCGCCTCTGCAAGGATGTCCTCGGGCGCCTTCTGAAGGGTAATCAACAGGAGAGATCAACTACTAGCGAAGCAGACGTAGACGAGAAGAAGAAGAAGCCAAGAAAAGATGCCCGTCTTCCACACCAAGACCATCGAGAGTATCCTCGAGCCGGTGGCGCAGCAGGTTTATTTTGTCTATTTTATTAGTTCTCTATTTGCATTTTTATTGTTTTAAAGTCATTATTTGCTATAAAGTTTTTTTTGAAGTCATTTCAACCTAAATATTGACTCTTTTCTGCAAAAAAAAAATCAAATTTCCCCCATATTTTCTTGTTTGTTTGTTATTGTTCATTGTGCACTATCAATGTGATTGTATGCACTGTTATTTGATGGTTATTTCACGTCGTTCTCTCTTTATTTCTCCGTCTCTCTCTTTCTCTCTCTCTCTCTTTCTTTCTATTTCTATCTCTCTCTCTCTGTCTCTCTCTCTATCTACGCAATGTTCTGTGATGCTCATTCTCCCTGTGCGTAAGTGCGTGGGCAGCTTTGCTTGCTTTTGCTTGCTTTTCGCTCCCCCCGTTTCTCCTTTCTCTCTCTCTCTCTCTCTCTCTCTCTCTCTCTCTCTCTCTTCCTCTCTTCATCTCTCAATCTCTCAATCTCTTTTCCCTCTTTCTCTTTCTATCTCTCACTACGCGCTACTTTTTCTTCATTCCAGCCTTCTTGCGCGGTTATGCACTATATATCTTGCATTTCTCGATCACTGTTCTCTCTCTCTCTCTTTCTCTCTCTCTCTCTCTTTCGCTCTCTCTTCTCGATTCTCTCTCTCCTCTTCTCTCTCTCTCACTTTTTCTTTCTTTCTCTATTTCTCTCCCCTCCCTCTCCCCTATCACCACACCAAGAGCATTGTCCATTCTCTTCTGTATGTTTTCCCCCCTCTTGTTTTCTTTCGTCCCTTCATTTCAAGCCAATCGAGATTGTCTCTCTCTCTCTCTGCTCTCCTTCTTCCTTTCTGCCTTGAGGGCTGATCCGGAAGGAGGGAGGGGGGGGGGGAGAGAAGGAAGAAGGAGGGAGGAGAATAAGGCTGGAATGCTCGCAGAGTGGACTGCTATGTGCTGCTCAGCTTTATCTCTCTCTCTCTCTCTCCCTATCTCTCTCTCTCTCTCGATCTTTCTTTTCTCTGCTTCTCTGCGCTCTCTCAAATGTCCGTTATCTCTCGCCCTGATCTCCACTCTCTCTCTCTCTCTTTCTCTCGCTCTCTCTCTCTCTCTCTGCGTGGGTTGGCTCTCAGGGCTCACCGGCCGCTTTACTACACGTTAAATATAGCCGAAGGGGAGAAGGCATCAGCACAGAGGAAGCAGGAGACCACGTAAAGAAGTGGGCATAAGGTGGAGAGGATGAAAGGTAAGAGAGAGAGAGAGAGAGAGAGAGAGAGAGAGAAGATAAGAGGGAGGAAAACAAAAGAAAGAAAATACGAAAGAAAGAGAGAGAGACAGAGAGAGAGAGATTGAGAGAGAGACAGAGAGAGAGAGAGATAGAGAGAGACAGAGAGAAAGCGATAGAGAGAGATAGAGAGAGAGAGATAGAGAAAGTGAGAGAGAGAGAGAGAGAGAGAAAGGAGGGAAAGTGAGAAGAATAGAGTGGCAACTATGCGACTTCGTATGCCCCGGTGTTGTCTGTTCTCTGGAAGGAGAGAGGTGGGCAGGCGAGCACATCCAAGGAGGCTCTCCAACATCTTTTATCTCTCCCCCTTTTTCTCTCGCTCTCTGCCCTCGCTCTCTCTCTCTCTCGATTTCTCTCTCTCTCTCTCACTTTCTCTCAACTTTCACCCGTCTCTCTGTCTTTCCCTTTATCTCTCTCTGCTCTCTCTCTCTTTCTCTGCTCTCTCTCTGCCCTCTCTTTCTCTCTCTCTCTCTCTCTCTCTCTCTCTCTGCTCTCTCTTCCTCTTTTCCCATTGACTTGAGCTGCCACTCATTTATCTACTCTGCCCCCCTCCCCCCCCCCCCCCCTCTAGACTAGCCAAGCCAAGGGTCACACAAGTCAATGAAAGAAGAAGAAGAGGAAGAGGAGGAGAAAAGGCTGGCACGATCTGAAACAGCCGCGAAAGGCACGCGCCACTCGCGCAGATCTTCATCTTCATTTCTTTTCTTCCTTTCTATCTCTGTCTCTCTCTATCTAACTGTCTATCTCTCTTTCTCTCTCTGACTCTACATCAGTGTGTGTCTTTCTGTCGCTCTCTCTCTCTCTCTCTCTCTTTTCTCATTCATCCCTCTGCGTTATTCTGCAAATTTTCCCCTCGCCTTACCATTTCTCAAAACTTCCCGAATTCATTTTATTCTTTCGCTTTTCATTTTCAAACTTTTTTTTTCTTTCATTTTCAAACTTTCATTTTCATTTTCTTTTCTTTTTTTTAAAATTTTCTTTTCATTTTCAAACGCTTTTCATTTTCAAACTTTCATTTTCAAACTTCCCGAATTCATTTTATTCCCAGAAACGGGCAAAAGAAGGCAAGAAGCGATAGCTATCAGAAAAGCAGTGAGTCAGCCAGCTCCGGGAATTTCGAAAGAAAAGAGAGAAATGTTTTTAAAAATGCATGGGACTAGTGAAAGAAACAAGACATTTATAATTCAAAACAAAATTTAAATATATATAAAGCGCGGGAAATTCAAAAGTTCGTTCACTCGTCATATATTCATTTGATGTCTATCTTTTATCTCTACTACTCCAACTCTTTCATATACTCTCGCGCGCTCTCTCCATCTCTCTCTCTCTCTCTCTCTGTCTCTGTCACTCTTTCTCGCTTCCTGCAAATCTGACATTCTTCTCCTCCTCTCTCTCCCTCTCTCTCCCTCTTTCTCTCTCTCTCTCTCTCTCCCTCTCTCTCTCTCTGTCACTCTTTCTCGCTTCATGCAAATCTGACATTCTTCTTCTCTCTCCCTCTCTCTCTCTCTCTTTCTCTCTCTCTGTCTGCGTCTCTCTCCATGTCTGTGTCCCATGCTTCAGCTGCACTATGTCCTGTCGGTTGCCGAGCAGCACGCCGCCCGTGCTGGCGCCGTCCCAGCTGGCGAGCTCTCGCGCAGCTCGTCCCGCCGCACCCTGGTCGCCCCAGATACGGTCGAGCAGCGGGTTACGGTATCCGACTGCCCCGTCTGCCAGCTGCTTCTACCGTTGCCTTCAGGCAGACCCGGCCATCCATGTGTTCGTATTCATATGGCCATGTGGCTCTTTCGCATGGCCTCGATGCTAACCATGCCTCCCTACACTCTCCAAAATCCCCCCTTTATCGGGTGCCATATCCCTAACCCATAGCCCAAGGCCAATGTCATAATCCGGCGTGACATTCCACTGCACTTCCTCCTGTAATCCACCCACCATCATACAATCCTAATCCGGATTCCGCGGTTAGCTAACCTATTCATCTCTCTCTCTCTTCTCTCTTCTTTCTCTCTCTCTCTCTCGCTTTCTCTCTGTCACCCTCACTCTCGCTCTCTCTCTCCCTGTCTCTCTCTCTCTCTCTCTCTCTCTCTCTCTCTCTCTCTCTTAAACCGTGAGTCGCATGTGCCTGCTTTGCCTTTTGTGTGTGCATCCATATGAGAGAGTAAGCCAAACTTCTTGTGTTCGGGGGAATGGAAGTCAGCCGTGCAAGCGATCATTGACAGTTCTGACATTGCATGTAATCGAAAATGTTTCAATTGAAGGACAGAATGATTTATTCTCTCTTCTCAACACGTCTGCTCGTCTCCTTTCTCTGTATTCACTTCATAACAAGTGAACCTTTACGGACTGATATGCATGTGCGTTCATAAAAACGACAATATATGTTTGTATGTACTACCAAGTCATATGAACGCCTTTTCCTCGAATCGGTCAAGATATATATATATTAAATGTTCATTTATTACAAGCGTGCTGATACTAAATATATTAAAAAAAATTAACGAGAAAAAAGTATCATTTAAATTCCCGCCAAAAACGATCAATCGATTTTCTAAAGGTCTCCCGCCTGGTGATCCTACACGAGGAGGCCGAAGATGGCAATCCGATGCCGGACCTCACGCGGCCCGTTGGCATGGTGTCGCGCGCTGTCGACAACCTTACCAAGGTAGGGTACTTACTTTACCATAAGGTAACGTTACCAAGGTAGGGTACTTTCTTTACCATAAGGTTACCTTACCAAGGTATGGTACTTATATACTTATATATATATATGTACGTCGCTTAAATAGTAATCAATCGATGTCACTAAATAGTGATCAATCAATAATTTTAGTTGAACAATATTTATTCGCGTTAATTATATGAGTTGTCTTCTTTTATTCATATAATATGTCTCTCCATCGAAATAGGCAATTTCGATTAGATAAGAAAAGTGAAAAGAAAAGAATGTCTCACTGATCCTGTCACCCTCCGCCCGGTTCTCTCCGGCTTCTTAACCTTTGCTTTCTCTTTTCCGCACCGGCAGAATACAACTACCGGATTTGGCTGTTTCTCTCTCTCTCTTCCTCTCTCTCTCTCTCTCTCTCTCTCTCTCTTTCTCTCTCTCGCTCTCTTTATCTCTTCCTCTCTAAGCTGTTGTTTTCTCTGCTCTTTACGGCGTCTCTTATCTCTAAGCATATCCGTTCTCTTATCTCAGCCTTCTCTTTCTCTCTGTTCTCTTTTTCTCTCTGCTCTCTCTCTCCATCGCTCTCTCGCTAACCATTTCTGGAGGGCAAAATGCAATTTGCCATCTATTAGGCACGCCCTAAGAGGACGCGCGACGAGTTCGTTTCTTTCATCGCCTTTTTTCCTTGAAACGACACTGCCAATCCAGTCGGCTGTTGTCACTTTCATAATATTTATATTTTCTCCTTTGTCACTATTATCCTGCCACCTCCGAGACACGTAATTAGGCTCTCGAAATTGGCGCGAAGATATAATAATAATATTAATCATCAAAAATTGCTTCCGTAATCCAATCTTGAATCTTACTCATATGTATGTTTATATTTCACCATTTTTCTTCGTTGTCATCGCTGGGTAGGCAGCGTTATGATTCTCCATCTTTTATTTATTTTCTTTTGTTTAAATTGCTTTTTTTTTGTCATGGACCACATGCGAATTTTTCCGTTTTTTCGCATTTTCCCGAGGCAATAATAATGGTGGCAGACTCCTGGAATATTATACTTCAAAGAATCGAACAGGTTGAGAGAAACAGAAAGCAAAGGAGTTAAAAAGAATGAGAGAAAGAAAGAGTATGAGAGACAGAGAAAGAGAGAGAGGAAAAAAGATAGTTAAAGAACGAGAGAGAGAAAGAGAGAGAAAGAGAGCGCGAGAGAGATAGCGAGAGAGAGGGAGAGAGAGAGAGAAAAGAGACTGACATAAGATTGTTTTGTCTGTCCTAGAAGTGCCTCACTATGAAGAGGCATGGATGAGTAGTCTCCCACGGGAAGAATGCCTTGGGAGTTTTCATTTTCTCTCTATCTTTTCCTATCTCACTCTCTCTCTTACTCTCTCTCTCTCTCTTTAACTCTCTCTCTCTTTTACTCTCTTTCTCTCACTCTCTGTCTCTTTCTAACTCTCACTCACACTTTCTCTCTCTCTCTCTCTATCTCTCTCTCTCTCTCTCTATCTCTCTCTCTCTCTCTCTCTCTAAAACAGCCAAAGAGCTTGCCCAAGTGCTGTAAAGGAGTGAACAGGAAGGTCGCCTGAAGTGGCTTAAGAGAACACGAAACATTCAATGTTCTGGCACCTCTGTTCCAAACTCTAACTTTATCTCTGCGTATGTATGCTCACTCTCTCACTCTATGACTGTCTCTCTCTCTCTGGCTTTCTCTCTCTCTCTCTTTCTTTCTCTCTCTTTCTCTCTCTCTCTCTTTTATCTCTTTCTCCCTCTTTCTCTTATTATCTCTATAAGAGTCGATGAGCATTTTCTTCGTGCTCATGTCTATCCGTCAGTTTTTGACATCTCTTTTCAGCCATCCTCTCTTTTTTCTCTCTCTCTCTCTTTCTTCCACCTCTAAAATACGCACAGTCAGTAGCCCACTCCTTTCCCGATTGCACAATTGTGAAGGAAAGAGAGGATATGAGCGTGTTCCTTAGATAGATGCACAGATTAATAATTAAATAATCAAATTGAAAATAAAAACTTTGGAATACAAAAAAAAATGAAGGGGGGGGGGGGTGACAAAATTATTTTTAGTACGTTCCTAATTTCGGTGTGTTCAGGTCGGCTACGACACCTGCGAACACTCGGACGACCGGGTCCTCCAGGCGGAAATGCCACCGGCTCTTCAGAGAGTGTCCGCGAGCACGCGGCTTCTCGAGGATGCCTGCCAGATGCTCAAGGTGCTTGGATATCTCTATTTCTCTAGCCTTCTTCTTCTCTCTCTCTCGCTCTCTCTCTCTCTCTCTTGCTCTCGTTTGCTCTCTCACTCTTATTCTCTCTCTCTCTCTCTGTCTCTCTATTTCAATCATCTCTCACTCTCTCACTTCATCTCAGCAAACACATCCGGAGAGAGTAGAAGAGAAAAGGGAGTGAGATGGAAGAAGAAGAAGAAGAAGCTGAACTAAAAGATGTCGGAAGCGCGAGATTCGTGAAGGCTCCCAAGTCGATCTCACATCCTCACGTTATATGCACTGAATGAGAGAGTGCGTAGGAGAGAGAGAAAGAGAGAGAGAGAGATGGAGAGAGAAAAAGAGAGAGAAGTGAGAGAGCGAGAGAAAGAGAAAGAAAGAGCGAAAGAGAGAGAGAGAGAAAGAGAGAGAAAAAAGAGCAGAAGGAGAACAAAAAACCATTAAATCAGCCTGAGAACGAGAGATCTACCGAAGATACAACCTACACACTGACCTGAGTATGAAAGCTGAATGAGGTCATTAACATACATACAACGTCACAGAACAATCTAACGCGATACATTTCTTAAAACAACACAAACATCTCTCTCACTTTCTCCTTCACTGTCCTCTCTCTCTTTCTCTCACTGTCTCTCTCCCTCTCTCTCTCTTTCTCTCACTCTCTCTCTCTCTCTCTTTCTCTCACGCTCTCCCTATCTCTCTCTCTTTTTCTCTCTCTTTCTCTCTCACTATCTCTTTCTACCTCTCTCTCTCTCTTTCTCTCTTTCTCTCTTTCTCTCTCTTTCTCTCTTTCTCTCTCTCTTTCACTCTCTCCCTCCCTATCTCTCTCTCTTTCTCTCTCCTTTTCTTTCTCACTATCTCTTTCTCCCTCCCTCTCTCTCTCTCCTTTCAGGCCGAGCCGTACTCTGGCGCCGCGCGTAAGAAGCTGATCGATGGCGCTCGTGGTATTCTCCAGGGCACTTCCGCTCTGCTGCTTTGTTTTGATGAGAGCGAAGTGCGCAAGATCATCCGAGTCTGCCGAAAGGTTAGGGTGCTCTCTCTCTCTTTCTCTCTCTTCTCTGACGGCTCTCTCTCTCCCTCTCTCTCTCTCTCTCTCTCTTTCTATGACGGCTCTTCCTCTCTCTTTCACTGTTGTTTTTCTCTCTCTCTCTTTTCTTCTCTCTCTCTCCTTTAACACTCATCAATATGTTATTTTTTAATATAAAAGAGAAGACAATTTTTTTTAATGTGTAAAGCGCAATAAATTAATAGAAAACGAACACAGGTGCTCGACTACGTGGCCGTCGCCGAGGTGATCGAGTCGATGGACGACCTCGCGCAGTTCGTCAAGGACATCTCTCCATGGCTCGCGCGCGTCACGCAAGAGGTCAGCAAGACGTTTTTTTTTCTGGTTTTTGTTGAAAAAAAGTTAAATTACTTTAATTAAACTTTATTTTTTAAACATACACATGTATACGGGCAAAATTCTAAGCAAAAAAAATTCAAAGAGAAGCGTCGTAAAGATTCAATTTAGTTAGCTTATATATATATTTTTTAAATATTTTTCTCCCTATCATATTGTTTGTAATATGTTTTTACAATTATTATTGTTGTGTTCTAATTATTTGTTTATGGCAAAAGAAAAACGAACTATATAGCTATATAAAAATACTATCCCGTGACAGGTGAACGGACGGCAGCAAGAGCTCACTCACGCCGTGCATCGCGAGATTCTCATTCGTTGCATGGACGCACTCAAGACGCTGTCGCCCATCCTCATATGCGCCATGAAGATCTACATTCAGATCAGCCAGGATCCATCACAGGTTCTTTTTTTTTTTTTTTTTTTTTTGCAAAATGTTCTTGACACCGACGAGGGAAATCAGATCAATTATAAAGTCAAATGGTCAACTCAATTACATATAAATGACTTGATTATTCTCCAACATTCTCTCTCTCTCTAGATCAAATCATAAATGTGTATCGTTGCTTTAATAAAATTTTATCACATGCAAACCACCGGGTTGTCATAGAGACTACTTAAAAAAAATTTAATCACGAAAATATTTTAAGAGAGGATGTCAGTAAGACTCGAGCAGGGCCCTATTATGACCTGCCCTAGGAATTTTTTTTTTCAAATTTCTTCACCAAAATTGCTTATAGTATACAACTCGACGTGGTGAACAAAATAGGCTGTATTTCAAAGGTGAAAAATTTTTTCCGCGCGAGACCCAGTACCGTAATCTTATAAATTCGATTGGTCATAAGTCGCTTCAGACTTATTATTAGACAACCATCGAGCTATCATTGGATAGCTGATTGAACGGGCTTTAATTTTGATCATGGAAGATATTTTCTAAAAATTTGAATTTGTCCTTAAAACACGGCCCTAAACATTTTCGAAGGCGGTTTTTACCGAAATTAAGTATTTCATGTTCATTTCGCTACAACCGCTCCTATATAGGCTTAAAGTACGTGAAATTTGCTACAACATATATCTCTTTCAAAAGAATTGAAGGTCTCGCTCTTAGGTTCCCAAGCACCTGAACATGATCCTGTGTAAACTGTAACACCGTGCAAGCGCATTTTTCGATCCATAACTGCGCTCAATGTCAATATTACAAAATCGTAAGTATATCATCTAAGAGCTCTCACGGAGATCTTCAAATGTTACATACATTAATTTATTGAAAAGTTTCAATTTATATGGGAAATTTTGTTCTGTACAATTAGAAGGCTTAAAAAACCTTTAAAAACATTTTCGCCTGTCGAAACATACATCATAAGAAAGAGGATGAAATTTGCTACAAGGTGCTATAAGGTATATGTTGTAGCAAATTTAACGTACTTTAAGCCTATCCAGGAGCGGTTGTAGCGAAATGAACATAAAATACTTAATTTCGGTAAAAACCGCCTTCGAAAATGTTTAGGGCCGTGTTTTAGGGACAAATTCAAATTTTTTGAAAATATCTTCCAAGATCAAAATTAAAGCCCGTTCAATCAGCTATCCAATGATAGCTCGATGGTTGTCTAATAATAAGTTTGAAGCGACTTATGACCAATCGAATTTATAAGATTCCTTTACTGGGTCTCGCGCGGAAAATTTTTTTCACCTTTGAAATACAGCCTATTGTGTTCACCACGTCGAGTTGTATACTATAATCAATTTTGGTTAAGAAATTTGAAAAAAAAATTCCTAGGGCAGGCCTTGATCGAACGATACTGACAGGCTCTCTTAACATGAAGAATCTGAAAAAAAAAATGTTCATCGTAATTTGAATATTCTAGGGTTTTATCTCTTAGTGAATCTCCTCTCTCTCTCTCTCTCTCTCTCTCTCTCTCTCTCTCTTTCGCTCGCTCTCCCTCCTTCCCTGCCTCTCTCTCTCTCTCTCTATCGCTCTCCCTCCTTCCCTGCCAATCTCTCTCTCTCTCTCTTTCTCTCTCTCTCTCTCTCTTGCTCTCCCTCCTTCCCTGCCAATCTCTCTCTCTCTCTCTCTTTCTCTCTCTCTCTCTCTCTTGCTCTCCCTCCTTCCCTGCCAATCTCTCTCTCTCTCTCTCTTTCTCTCTCTCTCTCTCTCTCTTGCTCTCCCTCCTTCCCTGCCAATCTCTCTCTCTCTCTTTCTCTCTCTCTCTCTCTCTTGCTCTCCCTCCTTCCCTGCCAATCTCTCTCTCTCTCTTTCTCTCTCTCTCTCTCTCTCTTGCTCTCCCTCCTTCCCTGCCAATCTCTCTCCCTCTCTCTTTCTCTCTCTCTCTCTCTCTTGCTCTCCCTCCTTCCCTGCCAATCTCTCTCTCTCTCTCTTTCTCTCTCTCTCTCTCTCTCTTGCTCTCCCTCCTTCCCTGCCAATCTCTCTCTCTCTCTTTCTCTCTCTCTCTCTCTCTCTCTCTTGCTCTCCCTCCTTCCCTGCCAATCTCTCTCTCTCTCTCTCTCTCTTTCTCTCTCTCTCTCTCTCTTGCTCTCCCTCCTTCTCTGCCAATCTCTCTCTCTCTCTCTCTTTCTCTCTCTCTCTCTCTCTTGCTCTCCCTCCTTCCCTGCCAATCTCTCTCTCTCTCTTTCTCTCTCTCTCTCTCTCTTGCTCTCCCTCCTTCCCTGCCTCTCTCTCTCTCACTCTCCCTCTCTTCAGCGCGGCGTTCACGAGGCAGCAGAAAATCGCAACTACCTGACGACTCGCATGACTGACGAAGTCAACGAAATCATTCGGGTCCTCCAGCTGACGACGTACGACGAGGACGAGTGGGAGAGCGACAACATCTCGGCCATGAAGAAGGTCTGGTAGGAGAGGGAAAGAGAGAGAGAGAGAGGAGGAGGAGGAAGAGAGAGAGGAGGAGGAAGAGAGAGAGAGAGAGTGAGAGAGAGAGGAGGAGGAAGATATAGGGCGAGGGAGGAAGAGAGAAAGCGAGGGAGGAAGGGAGAGAGAGAGAGGGAGGAAGAGAGAGCGTAGCCATTTATTCATTATCATCCAGAGAGCATTCCAGCGCTTACGTACAATATGAAAACAAAACATTTTAATTCAGCATTTTTTTAAACAAACATTTTGCGCCGTTCTAAAGTTGAACAGCTTCATTAAAAAATGCAAGCAATGTAGAAAAAAATATTTAATAATTAGTATATAAAAAATATGTATAAAATTTCTAAGGTTCTCTCTACGGCCTAATTATTTATTTTAAAAAATAATTTTTATTTATAAAGGCTCTCTCTGCGGCCAAGTCGCTGCTGGCGGCGGCGCTCGACTGGCTCGCGGATCCGCGTGCGCCCCCTGGCGCCGTCGGCGAGAAGGCCATCCGTCGCATCTGCGACTACTCGGAGAGGATCGGCGCGCGCGCGCTGCCCGAGGACGCCGAACACATCTATAGAGCAGTCGACGAGATTCAGACCATGGCCAACGCCATCTGCGAACTGCGCAACTCGGTCAGTTCTCTGTCTCTCTCTTTCAGTCTCTCATCTACCATTCTTTCTCTTACTCTCACTCACCCTCAATCTCTCTCTCACTCTCACTCGCCCTCAATCTCACTCTTTCTCTTACTCGCTCTCTCCTGTCTCGATCACTTTTTTGCTGTTGAAAACTCTAAAAAAAATATTAGCACCAAGTTTCATTACAAAGATTATCAGGTGGTTTCAATGTCAGCGGTCTTCATAAATACGGCAGGCGTTCATTGATTTTTGATTCCATACGCATTCAACCGTGAAACTGACTTGAGTAAAATGAATTCAGAACATATGGATGCATATTTTAATTTCCATTGCTGTGAGTTGCGTGGCCGTAATTTACCACACCGTAAATACCGAAATTTCCTGGACCGTAATTTACAATACCCTATTTTCGCAGGGTCGCTTCGACAACGAAGGCCTCGCGTCCCGCTGCGCCGTTCGTCTGAAGGAGCTCGTCGGCACGAAGACATCCACTGGCCTGCTGCCGGATGCGCTCCTTCACTCGCAGAGGAGCGGCGGCGGCCAGCCCGCGCCCACTGCGGCAGGCAGACTCGAACAGGTACGGTAGACACACTAATATTAAATCAGAACATGTAGCATTCGGTAGTCAGACTAAAATTAAGGCTAAAATGGGACTGAAGGAAGAAGTTAGCTCAAAGTTCGAATATAAGAAAATAGAAAAAAGAAATGATGAAATTGGTGCATTCGAGAAAGGAGGCAGTGGAATTTATCTTTTGATAAACTAAAAAAAAAACCAATTTTTTAGTAACATCATTAGTAGGATTTTATATGCCAAGAAAATTATTTAGTATATCCAAATTAGGAATTGGTGGGCTAGAAAAAATTATTTAGTATACCGAAATTAGGATTTAATAGGCTAAAAAAATTATTTAGTATATTAAAAATTAGGATTTGATAGGCTAAGAAAATTATTTAGTATATTTAAATTAGGAGTTGATAGGCTAAGAAAATTATTTAGTATATTCAAATTAGGATTTGATAGGCTACAAAAAATTATTTAGTATATCCTAAAATCTCCTAGGCACTCCGCTGGTTGGACAATCCGGGCGTGGACGACGGCGGACTGGGCGCGCGCGCCATCGCGCGCCTCACCGAGGACGCTCGCCGTCTCGCAGAGGGCCTGCCGCCGCACGAGGCGCGCCAGCTGCTCGGCCTGTGCTCGGACATTGACCGACTCGCGGCGCAGCTCGCCGATCTCGAGCGGCGTGGCCTTGGCAACTCGCCAGAGGCACATGCCATTCGGCAGCAGCTGAGAGACAGACTCAGGGAGCTCGCAGAGATGATGAGGAAGATTCTCACGGATAGAGTCGTTGAGGTGGGCAGAGAAGGAGTGAGAGAAAGAGAGAAAGAGAGAATAGTAGCAGAGGTATAAAAGGGTAGAGAAAGATAGATAGAACGAGGGAGACAGAAAGAGAGAGAGAAAGATGGTAAGAGGGAGAGAAGGAAAGAGAGAGAGAGAGAGTGACCCATCTGACCGTGAATGAAAGTGATAAATTAATTGGTGATAAATCATGATGAAAGAGTGACATAAATGTGATGAGAATTATAATATTTGAAGACGAATTCCAGGACTTTGCCGACATCTCAACGCCGCTGAAGCAGTTTGTCGACGCGGCACGCGCCGATCCCGCAGCGCCGAATCGCGAGGGCAACTTTGCGGCCAAGTCCGAGAATCTGCGCCAGCACACGGGCAGATGCACGCAGACGGCGCGTCTCGTCGCCACGTCCGGACCGTGCAAGAGCAAGCGCACTGTCGAGGCCATCCTCGACACCGTTGAGAAGGTGGTCATCATCCATCATTCGATTATTCGAAAATATTTTCGATTATTCCAAAAATGAATATTTTTTGGTTTATTCCAATAATTCTTTTTCGATTATTTTTTTCGATTTCTAATTTATTTTTCGATCTTTCTAAACAACTCTGTATTCGCGCCTAATCAAATTTAATGTTTGAGAGTTTGATTTGTGTAGAACATACTAGAGCATTGTGAAAGCAGAGTTATACCCTGTATTAAGAGTATTAATCTGTAATGAGTGGCGTTGTTTTGATCTCTATCTGTTCTTTCTCTTGCTCTCTCTCTATCTCTCTCTCTCTCTCTCGCTCTCTCTCTTGTTCTCTCATTCTTTTCTCTCTTTCTATCTCTCTCTCTCTTTCTCTCTTTTCTCACTTTCTCTCACTCTTTTCTCTCTCTCTTCGCCATTCCTTTATCTACTCTCTCCCTGCTCCAGCTGGACACGCTGACGCCGCAGATGGTGAACGCTGGCAAGATCCGGCTGCACAACTCGTCCGACTCGGTCGATCAGCACTTCGAGAACGTCCATCGACAATTCGCAGACGCACTCCATCGACTGAGGTCGCATGTCGACGATGCCATCGACACTGGCGAGTTCGTCAGGGCGTCCGAGCAGGTGAGTGAGAGCGAGAAAGGGGAGAGAGGGAAGAGAGAGAGAACGAGTGCGAGAGAGAGAGAAATAGAGAAGCGAGAGGAAGAGAGAGAGAGTGAGAGAGTGAAAGAGAGAGAAAGAGAGAAGATAGAGGAAGGGAGATAGAATGATAGAGAGAGTGATCAACAAGCAGTAAGAGAAGACGAGCGAGAAGAGCAAGACTAAAGTTCTTTTTATTTATTTAAAATACCAGTTTGTATTATGTAATGTTTCGCTGAATGTTTAAGGCCATTTTTAAGGCAATGCGTCGTTACACGTCGCGCTGCGAGGATTCGATCGCTGCCAGCGAGCCGCAGTCCATGGTCGA
>CALZFC010000356.1:1540000-1642500 GCA_945643635.1 Allodiplogaster sudhausi
CAAATTTCTCTCTTACTCCTCACTCTCTCTCTCCTCTCTCTCTTACTCTCTCTTATTCTCTTGCTCTCTCTCTCTCTCTCTCCTCTCTCTCTTACTCTCTCTTATTCTCTTGCTCTCTCTCTCTCTCACTCCATTACTCTCTCCCTCTTTATATTTCTCTCTCTCTCTCCCCAGCCCCTTCTTCTCATATTCAACGACTCCCTAACCCTTCTACTTACTCCTTTTCCTCCAACGTACAAAAATATCTCGTACCTCTTCGCATTTTGTTAGCAAAAAGAGAAGGGAGGTTATGAGTGCATGACGCTCTTGGCAAAAAGAGCAAATTCCTTCCGTAAGCTCCAACCCCTTCTCATCCTTTGTTTTTATCCCGTCAACTCCTTCACACCCTCCCCTTGACGAATAACGAGAATCTATTAAGCTTTTACGAGAGAACGGGTAAGAAAGAGAGTTGAGGCAAAGTTGGAGGAGCAAATACGAAAGTAAGTGAAACAAAAAGAAATATGCAGTGAAAAATGACTGAAGCGAGAGAGTGATAAAGAGAGACCAAAACAAAGCTGAAAAGCGAGAATCTTCCCTGGCTTCAGTACTCAATCAATGACGATGGGATGAGGGAAGACGAAGCAGGATGTGATTGAGAGAGGGTAGGAGAAAGAGAGAAATAGTGAGAGAGGGAGAAAGGGAGAGAGTGATTGAGTTGAAGAGAGACGTAGGAGAGATATAGAGAGAGATAGATAGCGAGTGAGAGAGAGAAAGAGGGAGAGAGAGTAGGGGTGCATTGTAAAAAAAAGGAGTTGGGAGTGCAATGGCGGACGCAACTGCAGTGCATTTACTCACACATCTTGCATGCTCTCAAGTCTTGCAACTCTGGGCGAGAGAATTTACAGCAAGAAACGAGTGGACATACCCAATCAATAATGCCAAGCTGAGCGTGCCATTAAGAGGTATCAAATGTTGATACGCAGCGCCATATTTTTGTCCAAAGAATATTTATTGTAGTATTCGTATGAAACGAAACATTTGGCTCTGCGGCGTGCGAAAATTAACATGAATTGTGCGTGCAACAAAGAATAATATTGATTTTTGAACCCTAATTTGGAATAAAATAAAAAAATAAAAATCAGTAAAATCAATAAATCAATTTGTTTCAGGAAGCGAAGAGGACGAAGAGGCGATGCAACAGCTCGTGCTTAACGCGCAGAATCTGATGCAGTCAGTCAAGGACACGGTGAGGGCGGCCGAGGCAGCCTCCATCAAGATCCGCACCAACTCTGGCCTCCGCCTCCGCTGGCTCCGCAAACCGATGTGGTCCAACTTCTAGATGGACCCAAAAATGGACCCACCACAGAAAAGTCACCCACTCCCCAATACTAATACCATAGCCAAATTCCCTTATTTTATAAAAAAAAAAAACAATGCCATCTTTACTCCGAAATCCGTTGTAAGCGTTTCCAAACTTCTATTGAGGTTATTATCGATAGATCGATAGGAGGGGTAGATGAGAAACAAAGCTCACAAACACAAATAAAACAACGCTCACTGCCCGATGCCTATTATATAAGTTTATACTGCTCTAATGTGTTGCTCTCTCTTTTCTCTCATTCTTTCTTTCTTTCTCTGCTTTCGCCTCTCAATCTCCTCTTTCGCCATGCTCTCTAGAGATGCTAAATTTAGATTGCGAGATCTCTTTCTAGAGGGAGCGCTAAAGCTACTAGTCGAAAGTGCTGCTTCTTCACGTAGAAACCATCATTCTCTGATTTAAAGAAACCAGCAAAGTGTCGTTTGAGGAAATTGCGTGAAAATGGATGGGAAAGAGAGAGAAGCGATAAAAGCGTCTTCCTTTATGCAATCAATAATCGTTGCGTTTTGCCTTACGATCTTCTTCTGCCTTAAAAGACAAAGATGAAAAAGTGCCTTTATAAAGAGTATCAAAT
This sequence comes from Allodiplogaster sudhausi, assembly GCA_945643635.1. NCBI lineage: Eukaryota > Metazoa > Nematoda > Chromadorea > Rhabditida > Diplogasteridae > Allodiplogaster > Allodiplogaster sudhausi. The sequence goes on from CALZFC010000356.1 coordinate 1,541,932, forward strand.
TGATATGAATATGGATATGAATAATTTTTTCTCTAATTTTTTTTTCTATAACAACATCCTATCAGTATACTACATGCTAGTCGAAAGGATTTTAGCCGGAGGTTTTTCTTTTTCTGCATTCAGTGAAGCATTAATTTGGAACAATTCGCACCGTTGGGATCATGGCTGACATTTTCTTTTCGCATAATGCTTAATAGCCCAGTCAGCCTTCTGTCAATGCCTTCTTTCTAAGATTATATATGAAAAAAAAACGTTTGCCTCTCTTTTCACAAACGTGCCATTCTTTGTTCATTTCCATCTGATAAAGACTTGTACCATATTTGCAAATCGTATTGAAAAAAATGCTCGGATTTTATACAGTTTTTTTTGATCATGTACAATTCCTATTAAGGTAGTCCAGTATTGCGCGGAGGCACGGAATAATTCAATTTGAACGCGGAGTCGATCACACATACGTAAATACTGCAAATGATGAAGTAGCTCAGTCAGGTTCTAATCGAAACGGGCGTCTACCTTCATCTTTCCAGCCATCTCAGTTAATACCTACAACCAAGAGTGTCGGTTTCAGAGGTCTAGGAACTTTAGAAAAAAAACAATGCATGACATCGCTTGAAAATGACTGAGAACTGCGAACCTGATTAACCGTGCGGCCACTGGTTTCGGGGCAGCGCCTTTTCTTGAGGATTGCGGCACATTTTAAGGAATGGCAGGCGGGCGTTTCTCAGAGTATCATTGCTATTTTGTTGTTGTTGTTGAATTGCTTCTTCGCCTTAGTTCATAATTATGAACATACTTGCCATGTCGCGCCCAGGTGGATGGACGCGAAGATGAGAGCAAGACAAGACGAAGTCACAAGCATCGACATGTTGATGAGGAAGCGGCGGCCCACGCGGTCGACGAGAAGAACCGGAAAGAATGTCACCACCACGCGCAGAATGCTGATCGCAAGGTTCGCTGTAATCAATGACTGTATATGTATCTTCATAAACATTATTCACATTTACCAGGGCTGCATAAGAATATGCATACATACGTGGATATATAATTGTATGTATGTATGTATATACATACAAGACAGTACCGTAATTGGTGAACTTGTAGTCAAAGGCAGCGAGATCATGCAGTAGAAATGCCGAGTAGCCGCGGAGGCAGCGAGCACCCGTGGTTAGAAGGTTCATGAACAATGAGCTGTGAATACTTTGAATTGTTTGGCGCTCTCTTCAAGACTAACTAGGGGAACATGCTTCGATTACGGCGTGCCGTTTCTTCGCGTAATGAATGTATAGTGAGGTATCTGTTTCTCGACAGTTTTCTCGTGGAATGTATTGTGAGGAATTTGTTTCACACGACAATGTTAGGCTATCGGAGTATGTAGTCCATTAGATGTGTGGAGAATGCTTCTCCGCAGCTTCATCCTTGGAGAATAGTTCTCTGCAGTTTCAAACTGACCTTGACGAGCACTCCGCGCCAAGCGGCCAACCGGATGACGCGCGTCGACCGTTCGGAAGGGATTGAAGATGACGCCGATGGTGACACCGCCGTCCGTTTGCTTGCCGAGCTTGCGGTCTGCCGCAAGCTTGCGCTAGACATCTCGCAGTGCAGATGGGGGCTCGTGACATCGACGCCGTAGTGATTTGCGCGCCTGTTAAGCTTGCAGGATGTTTTGTCATTTTATTCAAATTGTTTTAGTTCAAGCAATCCATATTCATTGCTTGTATCACCTTCACATTAAAAAAATTGAATTTCCAGCTCCTTTTACAACGAGTAAAAAAAATGAAATACTTGCATCGTGCTTTAAGCGTATTAAGAGAGCCTCTCTGTAAGCATCAAGCTGCGCTCAATGGGCGCCTGCCCCGGGGGAAAGTGTTGGATTTTGGCAACCAAAATTTTATGAGGAGTACCCACTTGCATTGTAAAAGAAATAATGGGGTCAAATTTGTTATAAAAAATTTTTTCTTCCCAGTGCATGCAATAGTATGGCAAAATTTTGAGTGTTCATAACTTCCTTAAAACTTAATATTTTTCAGTTTCCTTTTTTTTGTTTTATTTGTCATTGGAAAGCACACAAAAAAGATGTACGATATGTTTTTTGAAAATTTCAGTTTTGACCAGTTTTAGGCATTTTTCTATTTCAGAAATTGTTTTTTGGACATTTCAACTATTTTACGGCCCGTGTCGGGGCCAATTAATAGTTGATAAGAAAGAGGAGAAAAAACTACACAAGATATGTTCTTATGAAGAAAATCGAAGGATATACATTTTGCGAAATTTTGACTTGAACCTTGTGCACTCGCGTTTTTGCTCGTTGGGATGAAACTGTATAATTATTTTCAAAGCTTTGTTTTTGGGATAATATCGATGTCGATATATTTGCCATTAAATTCTCTACCAGAAAAGGTATCTATCACCGAAATACGTATTACCTTGGGACTCAGAGAATGCAATTATATGTTTTTCGAAAAAAAAAATTCAATGATAACTAATGAAACCCTCATTTTTAGTCCACAGAGGTAGCCAGCCGGAGCAGTTCTCCATATGATAAGATAGATCGAAGAATTCTGTATAACATATTCCCTTTTCGTGGAATTTGAAGGATATACAAGGATACACAAAGTATCGTCGCTATCCTTTAGCCCGAGAATTTCATTGTTTAGGTTATTCGAATTAGAATATTCCAATATTTTTTTACGTTGAAGAATTTTGCTAAGGTAAGCTGATGCCCTATTCTTATAACTTATAACAGAACAATATAGACTTGAAAGTTTATTGAAAGGGGTTCACCTTGTTGAAAATTTCACGCTCTTTCTTATGATGTATGTTTTGAAATGCGGAAATGTTTGTAAAATATTTTTTTAAGCCTTCTAAAAGTACAGAACGAAATTTTCCATAGAAATATAAATATTTCAATAAAAGTATGTATGTAGCATTTGAAGATCTCTCTGAGGGCTCTTAGATGATATACCTATGATTTTCTCATATTGAGATTGAGCAAAGTTATGGATCGCTGAATGCGCTTTCGATATCATGGGTCGTTTGCATGACGTGGAAATACTTCTATATTGATAGAAAAAATTAAATGTATATCCTTCAAATTCCACGAAAAGGGAATATGTTATACAGAATTCTTCGCTCTATCTTATGATATGGAGAACTGCTCCGGCTGGCTACCTCTGTGGACTAAAAATGAGGGTTTCATTAGTTATCATTGAATTTTTTTTTCGAAAAACATAATTGCATTCTCTGAGTCCCAAGGTAATACGTATTTCGGTGATAGATACCTTTTCTGGTAGAGAATTTAATGGCGAATATATCGACATCGATATTATCCCAAAAACAAAGCTTTGAAAATAATTATACAGTTTCATCCCAACGAGCAAAAACGCGAGTGCACCAGGTTCAAGTCAAAATTTCGCAAAATGTATATCAATCGATTCTCTTCGTAAGAACATATCTTGTGTAGGTTTTTCTCCTCTTTCTTATCAACTATTAATTGGCCCCGGCGCGGGCCGTAAAATAGTTGAAATGTCCAAAAAACCAATTTCTGAAATAGAAAAATGCCTAAAACTGGTCAAAACTGAAATTTTCAAAAAACATATCGTACATCTTTTTTGTGTGCTTTCCAATGACAAATAAAACAAAAAAAAGGAAACTGAAAAATATTAAGTTTTAAGGAAGTTATGAACACTCAAAATTTTGCCATACTATTGCATGCACTGGGAAGAAAAAAATTTTTATAACAAATTTGACCCCATTATTTCTTTTACAATGCAAGTGGGTACTCCTCATAAAATTTTGGTTGCCAAAATCCAACACTTTCCCCCGGGGCAGGCGCCCATTGAGCGCAGCTTGATGCTTACAGAGAGGCTCTCTTAATACGCTTAAAGCACGATGCAAGTATTTCATTTTTTTTACTCGTTGTAAAAGGAGCTGGAAATTCAATTTTTTTAATGTGAAGGTGATACAAGCAATGAATATGGATTGCTTGAACTAAAACAATTTGAATAAAATGACAAAACATCCTGCAAGCTTACCGCATCCAGGTCTCCGAGTCGGTCGACGATGGCCGTCGGGCTGTCGGGCAGCAGGATAAAGATGCCGGCTTAAGACGCCGAAGGGCACGTTCGGAAGAAAGACCAAGTGCCAGTGCGCGTTTGACGGGAATGGAATGCCGGCAGCTTACTAGCGAGCCTGTTATGAAATTATGGCTTGCATTAGCTTGACAGTTGTAAAGAATTCACCCCATCATCCACCCACATGGGACGGATTCAAGAAGTTTCCCTTGAGTTTCGAGCAATTTCTAACGGTAAACACTTTTGATCGTCTTAACCAGAAGGCTTTCCTTTTTGTGCAGTTGAACTGACCCATCGCCATGGACAGTTCCTGCATGGCTCCGATGGCGCCGCGCACTCGACGATCCAGACAGTCGCGTTAACAGACTGAATGCCGTTCGCGAGCGACCAGAGGAAGTGGCCGATGAAGAGAAGCTCCCAGCTGCGGGCGTAGAGTGACGCCGTACGCAGCAAGTAGAGTGACGCCGTACGCAGCAACGTGCCCGGCAAGTACAACGCGCACGAGATCAGACCAGTCATCCTGAAGAGAGCATGAGAGAGAGAAAGATAGAAAGAGAGAAAGAGGACTAGCGAGAGAGAGAGAGAGATAGAGAGACAGAGCGAGATAGATAGAGAGACAGAGCGAGAGATATAGAGAGAAAGAGATTAGACTCCATTTTCAATCATGACATCTACAATCCCCCCAACTCAATCCTCAGCAATGCCATTCCACATGTGCAAGCCAACACCAAGTCATTTCCGTACTGAACTTACGGAAGCTAAAATTGGTATGTACCAAACCACCAGAAAGCATGACCAAAATGATCTGCCAGCGATATCATGAAATTTCTATTTAACATTTTTTTGTCGCGCCCTCCCTACATACTACATACATATTTCCTCTTTTCTCTAACCTTTTCGAACAAAACTCTTTTACTAAATATATCTTCAACCTTTACTTTACCACTTTGATCGCTTGACCTTCACTCGCAGCTGCGCTCGCTGATAAACATCTATTTGTGGCTTAACAAATGATAGTTTCTGTCTGAACCGAACAGCTTCGCTATCCTTTGACCAATGACCAAACAAACAAGTTCAATTCTCACATTTAGTCCAATCGTCATTGAGGGAATACGGTTTAATTGTTTCCGTATAATTATCATGTCGCTTATCGCTTTTTTTCTCAAAAAAAAGAAGAAAAAAACACCGAAACTGCGACCGTATTTGTTTCACATCCACACAGCTATGAATTGACCAACGATGACTGATATCGGGAACATGGCGTTCAGTCCGGACCAGATCAAGTCCTAAAGCTGTCATTTATTCCAGGAAGTTTGATTAATTTGAGTTTATTTTTTATTTGTTTAAAAATTCTTTTTTCGTCGATTGTTACAGTCGAAACGTCTTACGGCACCTTTGACTTTCTAATGCCTATGTATGTATGACGGTGGCTTCAAGATATGATTAATTTACCAAAAAATCGTACAGGCATAAAGAGACTAAATAAACGCAGTTGCTCACATATCCTCATAAAGGATCATTAAAATTAAAATATAGTATAATTTGAAAAAGAAAAAAAACATAACTTTCTTTGTTTGTTTAAAAAGCCTCTCTTCGTCGCTCGCTAGAGTCGAAACGTCGAAATGTCCAACCAGGGTCGGTTTTGAAGGTTCCTCGCCGAAGCGTTCTTCAATCGTTTTGTTGATAAAGCCTTGGATATACAAGTACGGTTGGTTCAACACGGTTGCAATATAGCCTGCTGGAAGAAACTGGTAAAGCAAGATCTATTGATTATACACAATAATAATATTAATGTTAATAATTTTTTTTACAATGACTCTACCTTGTTGGAAACCACTGCTCATGCAGACGGCAAACGAAAGTAAGTTGATGCACGACGAGCCAAAACTAAAGCGCATCCTGGAAGAGGGTGCTGAAATCAAAGAATGTCATGACGTTCATTCGTATATTCACATCTTCATCAATGAGCTTGCGAATAATAACAGAAGGAGAGGCGCAATGATGTTATTGGCCTTAGCCACTGAATTTCTTTTCTTCTCTTGCTTACATAGCGATTGACAATATCTATTTCTTTTTCTTTCCCTCCCCATTTTTTTTTTTTTTAAATTACATTACTTGACCCAGAACTCAATAGTGAATCTTTACTACTAGTATTAATGTATCTCTTATAATTAATTGGTTCAGTGCGATAAAGGAATTGAATTGAATTGAGAGGGCCAATGATGGTGTCTCGGGCACGAGAAATGGAAAGCAGAGTACGAGAGCGAAGATTGGCTGTTGAAGATTTCGTTTCACATCAATGCCGGAGCTACCGTGCTCCTTTTGTACGAAGTGTAATGGAGTATGGTCACGGTCGATAGAGGAGGCGTGCCAAGAGATGAAGTAAAGAGTTGAAGAGATGAAGAGAGGGGGGGGGGGAGGGATCGTGAATTGGAAGAAGTACAGTAGACTGGTGGAAGAGAGTCTTATTCAAGAAGGAGGTAGTACAGACGTATCTGGGAAGTTCGGATGACATGGTGCTGATTGTGAGAGCAAGACAAAGAATGGAGGTATTTCAGCTTGACGCGTAAACTCGCATCCAATTTCCTAACAAAACAATAGTTGCCATCCGATTTTTATAAGCACATGTTTTGACAGCTCGAAGTTATTTAGATTAGAGAGATTAGAGAAGAAATTGAGTGAGTCAGAGAGAAAGAGAGAGTACACTGTCACTCGATTCCACTTGACCCTAGAGTGTTGGGAAGTAATGTTCATGTCGCTTTGGCTCATGATAGGGGAGCGGATTAAACAAAGGTCGCAGGTTCGATTCCTGCAGGTGGCAACATTTCTGTTTTCCGTTTCTATTCAACTCAACTCTATAGATGGACAAACGTTATTCAGAGCTGCATTTGTGCTTTCTGCCGTCACCTTACAATTAGCTTAGAGGCAGAGCGTCGCTCTTGTAAAGCGAAGGTCGCAGGTTCGATTCCTGCAGGTGGCAACCTTTTAGACTTTTTTTGGCTGATCTGAATAGGGCGAAATTCATAATGCTCGAAAATCTTCGTGTACTTCCTGCTTAGTCCGTTTAATGTAATCAAGCTCCTTCCGGCTTCAATCTTGTATTAGGCCAAAATTTTTTTTTCCAGGTGGATGGCAGGCCTCTGTTTACGTCGATTTTACAAATTTGCAGCCGATGGTCATATAATTTTGATGGAATCTATCTGATTATTCCATACATCTCCGTGCCAGGCATTCAACATCAATTTATTCCAAAATATTTCAGTATTCGTTGACGAATACTCGAAGACTAATACAAACTAACGGTTAAATATGGCAAGCTCCGAAATTGCGCTCATACATATTTGGCAGAAGTACATAATATTTTAAATTATGTCACAAAATATGCTAATATTTGTAAAGGTGAAAGTGTAATTAGAGTAATGTTTTCATGATACACAAGCAATTTTTTTTTCAAATATTTTAGTTAAGCTTCCTCAGCATCTTATTAGAGGCTCGTCCTCCGCAGCTGCTCCCAGCGGCAGAGCAGCGCATTTTGCAAAGCACGCCTGCCACTCCCGCCGCCCAGCGTGTATGCAGTGAACTTGGAGTACTGCACAATGCCGGCAAATGCGCTGATAAGCGCGCTGTACTCGAACGGTGGCCAACTAAAATATGACAAAAAAAAACAAAGTTTTTTTTTCAATTTTTCTATCTTGTTCTCAAAAGATTAATAAGGACCCACAATCGTCGTGTATTGAAGACAAGAGTCGGGAAGATATAAGCTGCGGAGAGGACGAGGAAGCTGACGGCAAGACGATTTTCCGCACGACGTTGCGAACGAATCGGACTAGATCGTGTCTCGCCAGGCTGGTTTGACTAGGATATTTTTTTTTAGAATTTTCAATATTTTCCGAATGAGAAAATAGTGAAATTCTTCATACACTATTAAAACATCCAATATTTTAGTTAAGAAGGATATTTGGGCATTTTTATTTAATAGTCCAACTCCTTTCTTCTCTACGCAAATTATGATTTCATTATCAACAACAACAAAAGAATGAATGATAAGACTTTTGATGCGGAAGAAAAGTGAGTTCGAGAAAAATTGAGATATTGTGAAGACACTATCAAAGTGTCCAATATTCTATGTAAGAGTAATATGTAAACATTTTATATTATCTCCTATCAATAGCATAAATAGTACAACTCCTTTCTTCTCTACATAAATTATGATTTCATTGTGAATGTTTAAAAAAAATTACTGACAACATTTTTGTTGTGGAACGAAAGTGTGATTGAGAAAAATAGAAAAGTTGCGAAGACACTATCAAATCATCCAATATTTTAGGTAAGAATAATATTTATTTTAGCATTTTATATTTCCTCCTATAAATAACATGAATAGTACAGTTCCTTTCTTCTCTACATAAATTATGATTTCATAATGAAACATAAGTTTAAAAAATAACTTACAACACTCGAATGAACGGAAGAAATGTGTTCGACTCTGTGAAACAGTCCTCCTGAACCCATAATGTCAGTTTTCAAATCACGTGAAGAAAAATACTAGGAAGTGCTGTCCTTAGAAAGACCTTCTCCATAGGTCAATAGAAACAAAAGATATTATTAACAAGCCATGAAGAGGCTGAATAAAAACAAACGCACCCGTAGAAGTTTGATTCTTTTGTCGTCGCTGAATTTGCATCTGACGAAGGATGCAAAGGTCGCAGAAGACCATTATAGTTACGCAATAGATCTCAAAGGCACCACTTTCTTTGTTTCAAACACAGCGAACTCGTAAACAGGCTTGTAGTGATTTCGTTCATGGAAGCGTGCTAACCAGGAACAAAAGAGTATTATATATCATATATCACATGAACGCGAAGAAAAAAAATTCTCAGTTATAGACTATAAATAGAATTTGAAACGCATATTTAGTCAAACCTGCAGGACAATGTTAAAGGTGGAGTAGACGGCCGATCCGGACTTGGTAAAGTCAAAGGCCCAGAAGTTTCCATTAATGTAGTATCTAAGTGGAATTATAAAGTTGTACTTGGTATAGAGCCCTAAAAAAGCCAAAAAATAAAAATAAAATTATGGCATACTTGAAATCGCAACATTCGGTGTGAAGGGGCGTCGTAATGGCCGCGGCGCCAACGATCACAAATATGATAGTCGGGAAGGCATGTCTTCTACGTAGACGGCGGAAGTTAAGGGGCGAGAAGACGGCAACGAGGTGGAAGATCGCGAGCACGGGCAGTGAGAGCAATTGTGCGAACCAGCGGCCGTTGATGGCGAGAATCAGCATGGAATGCCACGGCTGGCCAGCTAGGATGATTGTGATTTATTGAATCGCTTCCCAATTATTGGTTTATGAATTTGTTGACTCCCTTTCATATTATTAATTTATAGCCGTTCTTTCAACGTCACCTTTCCGCTGCGGTTTTTGTTGCCAAGTTATGGCCACTATTTGAAAAGAGTAATGGAAATTCTGTTAACTCTTATTTACCAAGCACTTCCGTTCCGGTGAGGTCACTCGTCATGTCGTGCGCGAGTGTTGCGACGAGTGCAATGACGTCGAGCACGATCATGGCCTGGCAGAGCACAAGCACTGGCGAGGCGCGCATCGCAGGCATCAGTTGAATCTGGCCAAGACAGACAATAGAATATTCCAATCTTGAAAATAGGATATTCCAAGCAGAATCATTATAAACCTATTATATTCCTACAGAATATTCCTAAAGAATATTAAAATATTCCAACCGGTAAAATAGAATATTTCAATAGGTATAAAGAATATTCCTGCCCATAATATAGAATATTCCAATCATCATATTAGTATAGTCCAACTGGGAGAATACAATATTCCATCCGGGATAATAGAATATTCGAACCTAGAGAATAGAATTTTCCTACCCGGAGAATAGACTATTCCAACTGTGAAATTGGTATATTCCAACTGTAATAATGGTATATTACAACCGATATAACAGAATATTCCAACCGGGATAATAGAATATTCCGCCCCAAAGAATTGTAATCTATTAGCGCATTTATGCTTTTCTTACAACTCTAGAGATTTTTTTCAAGACTGACAAGAGACTTGCCATGTTGATATTAGTAGATCTTATACGTTCAATTAAAATGTCGCTTTAAAAATAGCAAACCACAAGGACAGAGAGCGTGGCAACGCAGCCAACGAGTGCCTGGCCACCGTAGCGCACGGCGAAACAGAGCCACCAGAACGGAGTCATCTTCTCACTTACAGTAACAGCTTAATCAATCGAGAGGTTTGAGCACCTTTGCAATTTATCCAATTGTCTTCAAGACTGCCGATGAATGGGGCCATTATCAAAGAATATTCCCCAGACATGACCTCATCAAAGTTCGAGACAAGAAAGAAATTGTTATCAATCCTTAAAAACCAACGAAACAACAGTTTTTGCAACAATTTTATGCAAGAGAAATGATTCGCGTTAAATGATTAAAGTCTGTATAAGGGATGAAGTCTTTAAAATGCACTGAAGAAAACCAAAAAGATATTGAAAGAACATAGGGTGACAGAGCGGGGAGGTCGGTAAATGTCACCCTTTCATTAAAGTGCTTCAATGACAGCTTTAATAAAGGGAAGAATGCCCTGGCACGTGCTTTGTAATCCCCTTCCTCTTTGAGAGATGAAATGTTTCCGATACGAGATATTCCCGCCTACTTTCTTCTCACCTGATACAAAAGCTCCCTCATCAAAACAAAGACTCTGGCCAATGTATGCGCGTGAAGTCACATTTTTAAAAACCTTTTCTCTGAATATGTTTCTTTTGACATAAAGTCTAAACTACTTGATAACAGTGGAGGTGAAACTTTGGTTTATTTGCACATACTTAGAAAAATATGAATCTTAAATACCTATCCCCAAGTAGGATACGCAACCGCTGTCGATGTCTGTTCCTGTTCTACAGATAATATGTGGGCGTGGCCTACATATATCAGGAAGTCCGTGAATGCACATCCGTCTGCTCAAAAATTAGTGAACTCTGAATAGCAGGCCTCGGAAAAAGGGCGATAACGAGTTCATAAGCTGTCAATGTTTGCCGGGTTCATCTGCTGTAAAGCATGTACCTTATGCCCAGTTACTAGAATCCACTTGACAAGTGTACTTCGCGTCATTTTTCTCTGCAGTGTATCTGAATTTGGCAGTGGAAAATTTTGAGGACATACAGCGATGGAAGGTATGAATGCGCATGAATGCTACTTGATTTTCTTACTAGCTAGCGAAATAGTCATCTCAATTAGACGGAAGAGTCGAAACTTCAGTAGTGAAAGGACTCGGTACATTTCTATATTTCTTAATCATAAAGTTTGGCAGTTTTTTAAAGGACCTTATCATTCATAATTAAAATGCTGGGTTCAAAATAACAAACCACAAAGAGAGAGTGCGGCAACGCAGTCAACGAGCGAATTGTCTTTGAAACTGATGAAGAAATGGAAAATTCTCTTGAATATTCTACGAATGTGATCACATCAAAGGTCGAGACGTGAAAGAAATGTCTTTTATCAATCTTTAAAAGCCAACAAAGCCAAAGACTTTGCAACGCATCAATGAAATCAGAGCTCCTCTTAGTTAAACAATTAATGTCTGCATCCAGAAAAAAGACTTTAGAACACACTGAAAACCACTAAGATATCGGAAAAACGTATGTATGTATATATGTTGACGGAGAGGGAGGGCATGCCTATGTCCCTCTTTAATAAAAGTGGTTCAATCACCACTTTAATAAATGGGAAGAATGTCCTGACGCCGATCTTTATAATCTCCTACCTTTTTAGAGATTATATTTTTTCGATTTGAAATATACCCGCCTATGAACATCGTTCTCACCTGATACAAAGCTGCTTCATCAAAACAAAGACTATGGCCAGTGCATTCGCGTGAAATCTCTTTTTTTTATACTTCTTCCCTGAATATGTTTCTTTGTGACATAATGCACAATCTACCAGTGGAGGTGAAACATTGTTTTTGTACATAGTTCGAAAAACATGAATCTTACATGCTCAAGGAGGTTGCGAAACCGTTGCCGCAGTCTGTTCCTATTTCTCTACAACGTTGGCGTGGCTTTAGAATGATAATGAAGCATTAATTTGGAACCTATTCGCACGGTTGGATTCACGGGTGACATTCTTTTTTCATGGCCCAGTCAACTTTCTGTTGATGTCTTCTTTCAAAGATTATGTAAGAAAATTTGCTGCTAGATTATGCAGAAAGATAAAGTTCATTGACGTCAATCCTTTTCAGCTCACAATCAGTTCAGCTGAAAATTTTAATTTCCGTAGTCCAAACGTCTTTTTTTTAATTGCAAGTTGAATTACAGCTTGTCGTTTTATTGCTGTTACAAAATCATTTTCCTCAATTCACTTAAAATTTCATAACTATACGAGTGAGTCTAGTTTTTTCTCGTAACAGGAGCATATCGCCCTTTGCTCTTGCAGCATTATGCACTCCAGAAGGACATCGCGTTTCTGTAAAGTTTACTCAGACTTAAGTTGTCTAATAATAAATATGTACGTACAATCGAAACTTATGCACCGATTGCTGATAAAACTAAAAATCTATTTGCCAATCATTGTACATTAGTTTATTATAAATATTTTAGTATTAGTAACTGAATAATAACGGCTAAATGTGGAATAATGTTGTAAAGGCGAAAATTCTACGGACAGCAAATGTTTTAGCACATTCCAAAAATTTTTGGTTAAGATTCCACAACATATTAGAGATTCGTCCGCCGCAGCTGCTCCCTGCGGCAGAGCAGCACATTTTTTAGTGCGCGCCTGCCACTCCCACCTCCCAGCGTGTATGCAGTGAACTTGGAGTACTGCACAATTGCCGCAAAGGCGCTGATCAACGCGCTGTACTCGAATAGAGGCCAGCTAAAATATCTTCTTTTTTGCCATAACAAGACGATTCTCGGCTCGGCGCTGCGAACGAATCGGACTAGATCGCGGCTCGCCAGGCTGGTTTGACTAGGACAATCATTTCCCTTGACTAGGATGCTTATGACGCACTTTTGTAGAGTTTGCAAGGCTTGTGTTTTAGGGTTTATATTCTGAGAAATACGTTCTTTTCTCCCATACCTTTTATCACATCCTCTCCATCCCAAAACAGAAGGTCTTTATTTGTTGACAGTACCCAATCTTGGAGATAGCTTGCATACAACAATGTGGGTAGGATGAGTTGAAAGAAAGATGGAGAGAGGCAGAGATAAATCTAGAGAGTAAGAAGATGGGTGTGAAGTAAGGTCGAGAAAATAAGAGGAATGGGGCCCTATTACATAGGTGCAATATTTTTGCTCAGAATAATTCAAATATGTCAGCATTTTTTATGTCATGTCCTATCAATAGCATTCATAACATACATAGTTAAACTCCTTTCTTATCTAGGTGAGATATGATATCATGACCAAAATAAGAATGAAAAGAGCTCACAACGCTCGAATGAATCGATGAGACGTGGTCGACTCTATGAAACCGCTCACCTGAAAAATAACGTCATTTTCAGTCAGAAAAAAAATACTAAAAATACTAGAAGTGCTGACCTTCTCCGTGGGTCCATTCAAGCAGAAGGAATTGTTAACAAGCCATGAAGTGACTGAATGAAAACATACTTACCAATCGACATTTGATTCTTTTGTCGTCGCGGAAGTTGCATTCGCCGAAGAATGCAAATGTCGCAGAAGACCATAAGAGTCACACAAGAGATCTCAAAGGCAATGTTGATGTGCTTATCCGTATTGAACCCCACTTTCTTTGCCTCAACTAGCAATAAGCGAAGCTCGTAAATAGGCTTGTAGTTATTTCATTCCTGGATATGTACATGCCAGGCACAAAAAAACTACATTCACACATCACATTGACGAGAAAACAACGGTCTTCTCATGCTTGAATGATATAAAGAATGTAAAAAAAATATAGTCAAACATGCAATGTTAAAGGTGGAGTAGGCTGCTGACCCGGGCTTGGTAAAGTCAAAGGCCCAGAAGTTTCCAGAGATGTAGTATCTGACAATGAGTGCAATTATGCATTTGAGACTCTTGAAAAAAATTAAAACTAAGATATGAAAATTCAGGAACGAAAACTGATGCTTACTTGATGTCGCAGCATTCCGTGTGAAGGGGTGCCGTAATAGCCGCGGCGCCAACGATCAAAAAAACGATCGGCGGAAAGGCATGTCGCGGTCGTAGACAGCGGAAGTTAATGGGCGAAAAGACGGCAGCGAGGTGGAAGAGAGCAATCACAGGCAGGGAGAGCAGCTGTGCGAACCAACGGCCGTTGATGACGAGGATCAGCAAGGAGTGCCATGGCTCGCCAGCTAGAATGATTAATTTATTGACAAGTTTTCTCTTTTGCTTTTGCAGCCCACGTATGGCTAGCTGAAAAGAGTACTTGAAAAAAATTGTGTAAACTCTTATTCACCAAGCACTTCCGTTCCGATGACGTCACTCGGCACGTCGTGCGCGAGCGTCGCGGCGAGAGCGATGATGTCGAGCATTATCATTGCCTGGCAAAGCACGAGCACCGGCGAGGCGCGCGCAACGCGGGCACCAGTTGGATCTGGCCAAGACAGAAATAGAATATTTCAATCGTGAAAATAGAATATTCCAACCGGGATAATAGATTATTCCAATCTGTAGATTAGAATATTCCGACCGGAATAATAGAAAATCCCATCCGGGATAAAAGAATATTCCAACCAGGATAGTAGAATATTCCAACCATGAAAATATATTACTCCAACCGGAATAATAGAATACTCCAACCGAGATAATAGAATATTCTAATTGGGTATAACAGTTACAATTTCATATCGTAATCCATTAGCGCATATAATCCCACGAATTTTTTTAAGTCTTAAAGAGACATTAGAAGGCCTTAACATACATACATACATATACTTCGTTCAATTAAAATCCTGCGTTTAAAATCACAAACCACAAGGACAGAGAGCGCGGCAACGAGCGCCTGGCCACCGTAGCTCACGGCGAAACAGAGCCACCAGGACGGAATCATCTTCACACTAACAGTAACAGCTTAATCAACGAGAGCATAGAGAAACTTATGAATCTAGAAATGAAAATGAATCGGACCATTCTCAATGAATATTCTCCAAACAAGATCAAAGTACGAGACATGATAGAAATGTATTTTATCAATGTTTAAAAGGCGTCAAAGCAGCCATTTTTTCAACGGTTCAATGAAAGCACTCCATTTAGATTAAATTATTAATGTTTTTTTACGGAATAAAGATATCGAAAGAATAGAGGTTGACGGAGACTGCCAATGCCCCTTTTCATTAAAGTGGTTCAAGCACCACTTTAATAAAAATAAAATGCTCTAAAACGTGCTTTATATTCTTCTATCTGTTTAAAGATGAAATTTTTACGATATGAAATATACCCGCCTAAATTTTTTATCACCTGATAGAAAAGCTCCCTCAACCAAACAAAAATTCTGGCCAATGTGTGCGCGTGAAGTCACAGTTTTTTTTAAACCTTTCCCTGAATATTTTTCTTTATGACATAAAGTATGAACTAATTCATAGCAGTGGAGGTTAAACTTTGGTTTTTGTACATACTTAGAAAAAAACATGAAGCATACATACCTATCCCTAATAAGTAGGATTGGTCGAGGTCACTTCCTATTTATATACACACGTATGTACCTATCTATATATGTATGGTGGGCGAGGCCAACATATTTCAGAAATTCCATGAAGCCCTTCCGTATGCTCAAAAATTATCAGAAATGCAAGTATGGTAAAAAGGGGCGATAACGAATTAGTAATCTGGAAATTTTGGACGGGTTCAACTGCTATAATGTTCTTAAAGTGCCCAGTTACCAGATTCCATGTGACAAATGCACTTCTCGTCATTTTTCGCTGCTTCTCCGTTTGATGACATCGTCCGATTCATGTGTAGTATGTGTGAATAACTAACGGTGTGGCAATGACACATTTAGGTACATGCAGCGATGGAGGGTATGAATGCATCGTGATTGTCTTACTTGCTAGCGCAATAGTCATGTCAATTAGTCCGAAATGTCAGAAGTTCTCAATAGTGAAAGGACACGGTAGATTTGTCTATTCCTTAATCATTTAGTTTGGAAGTTTTTTTTAAAAGACCTTGTCCGTGAACTATGTATGTAGTATATCGGGCACGTTCCGTCTTCATTCTTGAACTAGGACCAATTATTTTTTTCCTGTTGGATTCAGGCCTATGCCGACTGTCCTGGTAAAGCAGAGGGTCGCTCTCGTAAAGAAAAGGGCGCAGGTTAAATTCGTGCAGCTGGCAATATATTTTTTTTGGTGTCCGATTCTGATACTATAGACGGACAAACGTTATGTTGAGCTGCTTTTTCCCTCAAATCGCCACCTTAGCTTAGAGGCAGAGCGTCGCTCTTGTAAAGCGAAGGTCGCAGGTTCGATTCCTGCAGGTGGCAACTTTTTGGATCTGAATTTAGCTGGTGACTTCGAAATTTGCGCGATTTCCCTGCCGGCTTCGTTCTGGTGAAAGACCAATGAAATATTTCCAGTTGGATCCCAGGTCTCTGTTCACGTCAATTGGACAAAGCTTGTTTCGAACTTGCTTACTTATAGTCATAAGAAAATTCTGATGTAATCGAATTTACCTGGTTTATTTCATAAATCTCCTAAGTCTGTTCATCCCGAACATTTTAGTATTCGTAGCAGAATAATAACGGATACATGTAACATTCTGCGAAATAGCGCTCTTTTTTGGAATAGTGCATGTATACATATGTAATGTGCATAATTCAATTGAGAAAAGTGGTATTAAAATGTTCTTTTCATTCATGATGTAATAGCAGATAGATCATTCCACGTCACATCTCAAAGATTCGTCAGCCGCAGCTGCTGCCAGCGACAGAGCAGCGCGTTTTGCAGTGCGCGCCGGCCATTTCCGCCTCCCAGCGTGTACGCAGTGAACTTGGAGTACTGCACAATGCCGGCAAAGGCGCTGATCAACGCGCTGTACTCGAATGGAGGCCAGCTAAAATATCTTCTTTTTCTTGCTAAACTAAAAAATAATGTCTTTAAACTTTAGTTATATTAAGTAGTTGTTGTTGAAATTCTTTGGTTTCTTTCCAGTCAGAACACGAAAAATGAAGTACGAACAAGACGCGCGTATTGAAGACGAGCGTCGGGAAGATGTAGGCGGCGGAGAGGACGAGGAAGCTGATGGCGAGACGATTCTCGGCTCGACGCTGCGAACGATTCTGACTAGATCGCTTCTCGCCAGGCTGGTTTGACTAGGACAATTATGACGTACTTTTTAGAATTTTTGAGTTTGTCAGCATGGTTTGTTTTCTGAGCTCTCTTCAATTGTGGAACGAATGTGAGATAGGACAAAATAGAGATGTCCATCCAATTTTTGGGCAACAATAATGCAAAAATGTAAGCATTTCGTATCATCTTCTATCAATAGCATGATTTGTCCAACTCCTTTCTTCTCTAGATAAGGTATGACTTCATTATCAAAAATAATGACAAAATGACTTACAACACTCGAATGAACCGAAGAAACGTGAACGAGTCCTCCTGAACCATATAATCAGTTTTTCACAGTTTTTCAAGTCAGGTGAAGAAAAATACTTGAAGTGACGTTCGAAGAAAGACCTTTTCCATAGGTCAATTGAAACATAAGGTAATGTTAACAAGCCACGAAGTGGCCAAATGACAACAAGCGTACCAGTAGAGGCTTCATGCTTGTGCCGTCGTTGAAGTCGCATTCGCCAAAGAATGCAAAGGTCGCAGAAGACTATTAAAGTTACGCAACAGATCTCAAAGGCAACATTGATAGGCATATCTATTGTTATTGTTAGGCCTCTTTCTTTGTCTCAACCACAACGAAGCTCGTAAATAAACTTGTAGTTATTTCATTCCAGGATGTGTGAAACCAGATACAAAAAAAGAAAAGATTTTCGTACATCACATGATCGAGTAGGAACAAAAAACTTCTCATGCTTGAACAATAAGAAGAATGTTTAAGACAGGATGTCCATAAGACTCGAGGGCCATATTATGACCTGCATTAGGAATTTTTTTTTCGAGTTTGTTCACCAAAATAGGGTACAGTATACAACTCGACGTGGCCAACAAAATAGGCTATATTTCGAACTTGAAAAAAATTTTCCGTGCGGGACCCGGTGCACCAATGTTTAAAATTTCACTTGTCATAACTCGCTTAAAACACGTTATTAGACAACCATCGAGGTATCATTGGATAGCTTTTTTAAGGGGCTTTAATTTTCAAGTTGATGATGTTTTCATAAAATTTCATCTTGGCCCTAAAATACGGCCCTGAATATTTTCGAATGCAGTTTTTCGCCAAATTAAGTATTTTATGCTCATTTCCACACAACCGCTCCTACATAGGCTTAAAGTGCGTAAAATTTGCTACAACATATGTTTCTTTTAAAAAAATTGAAGGTCCCGGACTATGGTTCCAAAGCGCTTAAATATGCTCCAGTGTAAACTGTAACACCGTGCAAGCTCATTCTTCGATCGATAACTGCGCTCAATATCAATATTACAAAATCGTAAGTATATCATCTAACAGCTCTCACGGAGGTCTTCAAATGTTACATACATACTTTTATTGAAAAGTTTCAATTTATATGGGAAATTTCGTTCTGTATAATTAGAAGGCTTAAAAATCTACTTTAAAAACATTTTCGTCTGTCGAAACATATATCATAAGAAAGAGGATGAAATTTGGTACAAGATGAACCCCTTTCAATGGAATTCCATGCATACGATCTTTTTTTATAAGCCATAATAGTAGTATAACAAGGCCTTAAGGGAAAAACTGTAGAAAAAAAGGATTGGAATGTTCTAATTCGAATAACCTAAAATGTAAATTCTTGGGCGAAATAACAGCGACGCTACTGGCGCTACTTTTATGATTTATAACAAAAGATCGTATGCATGGAATTCCATTGAAAAGGGTTAATCTTGTAGAAAATTTCATCCTCTTTCTTATGATGTATGTTTCGATAGGCGAAAATGTTTTTAAAGTAGTTTTTTAAGCCTTCTAATTGTACAGAACGAAATTTTCCATATAAATTGAAACTTTTCAATAAAATTATGTATGTAACATTTGAAGACCTCCGTGAGAGCTGTTAGATGATATACTTACGATTTTGTAATATTGACATTGAGCGCAGTTATCGATCGAAGAATGAGCTTGCACGGTGTTACAGTTTACACTGGAGCATATTTAAGCGTTTTGGAACCATAGTCCGGGACCTTCAATTTTTTTGAAAGAAACATATGTTGTAGCAAATTTTACGCACTTTAAGCCTATGTAGGAGCGGATGTGTGGAAATGAGCATAAAATACTTAATTTGGCGAAAAACTGCATTCGAAAATATTCAGGGCCGTATTTTAGGGCCAAGATGAAATTTTATGAAAACATCATCAACATGAAAATTAAAGCCCCTTAAAAAAGCTATCCAATGATACCTCGATGGTTGTCTAATAATGTGTTTTAAGCGAGTTATGACAAGTGAAAGTTTAAACATTGGTGCACCGGGTCCCGCACGGAAATTTTTTGTTTACCACGTCGAGTTGTATACTGTACCCTATTTTGGTGAACAAACTCGAAAAAAAAATTCCTAGGGCAGGCCTTGATCGAAGGATACTGACATGCTCTCTTAAAAAAAATGCTTTAGTCAAACCTGCAGGGCAATATTAAATGTGGAGAAGACTATTGATCCGGGTTTGGTAAAGTCGTAGCCCCAGTAGTTTCTAGAGATGTAGTATCTAAATGAAATAATGCAGATGTGAATCTTGAATAGTAAAAAGAATAAAATTATTTACTTGAATTCGCAGCATTCTGTGTGAACGGGCGTAGTTATGGCCACGGCGCCAACGATGACAAATATGATCGGTGGCAGCGCATGTTTTCTTCGTAAACGGCGGAAGTTAAGCGGTGAGAAGACGGCTACGAGGTGGAAGATTGCGAGCGCGGGCAACGAGAGAAGCTGCGCGAACCAGCGGCCATTGATGGCGAGGATCAGCATGGAATGCCATGGTTGGCCCGCTAGGATTATTTCATGTTTGACATACTTGTTTTTATATTCTTGATGTATTGACTCGCTCTTTCAGTACCTTTCCGTTCTCGGAAAGACTTTTTTCCCAACTTATGTCTTACAATTAGCTGAAAAAAGTACTTGGAAAAGCGTAAGCGAAAAATAGTGTAAACTCTTATTCACCAAGCACTTCCGTTCCGATTACGTCACTCGGCATGTCGTGCGCGAGTGTTGCGACGAGTGCGATGACGTCGAGCACGATCATGGCCTGGCAGAGCACGAGCACCGGCGAGGCGCGCATCGCAGGCATCAGTTGGATCTGACAAAGGCAGAAAATAGAATATTCCAACCGGGAGAGTAGAATATTCGAAACGGGAGAATAGAATATTCCAACCGGGCGGGTAGAATATTAAAACCCGGAAGATATAATACGCCAACCGAGATGAAAGCATATTTCAACGGGGAGAATAGAATATTCCAACCGGGGCTATTGTAATCTATTAACGCCATACAACTCTAACCAAATTTCTTCAAGACTGGACGTGGCATGCCATATTGACATTAGGAGACCTTAGCATACATACATATATGTTCAACTAAAAGGTAACAAACCACAAGGACAGAGAGCGCGGCAACGCAGCCAACGAGCGCCTGGCCACCGTAGCGCACGGCGAAACAGAGCCACCAGAACGGAGTCATCTTCACACTGAGAACGACAGATTAGTCAATCATGAGCTTACAATTAGAGCACCTTTTTGATATATGTTTACAGTGAATATTTTCCAAAAGTGACCATTGAAAAGTTTGAGATATGTATGTATGAAAGACATGTATCAATCTTTAAAACCCAACAAAGCTATGGTTTTTGCGACACTTGAATGAAATTAGAGCGCCCCTAGATTTTCTTATTTCTTTATTAATATATGCACCGGAATGAAGACTTTAAAATACACTGAGTGCTACAAAGATATTAAAAGAACAGAAGTTGACGAAGAAAAGAAATCGGTCAACGTTTTATTACATTCTTCCCTTATCATTAAATTGGCTAAATCGCCATTCGAATAAAAGGGAGGAATGTCCTCACACATATCTTATAATCTACTACTTCTTCTAGGTATGAAATTTATAAAATACATCCGTCTACATTCTGTCTATATTGTTCTCAATTTACATAAAGCACCGACATCAAAACAAAGACATATGCGCGTGAAATATCTTTTTTTAAACATTATTCACTGAATATGTTGCTTTATGCCATAAAGCAAAATCTACTTCCTGGCAGTATATAGGTGAAACTTTGGTTCTTTTTGATCATATTTTGAAAAACATGAATTTTAAATACCCATCCAAAAGTAAGAAAATAATCACTCTCAATGTCTGTTTCTATTTCTATAAATATGGTATTCAAAGTGGGCGTGGTCTTTATATTTCAAAAAAAAGTTTTAGGTAAGCACGCCTCGTTACCGTATACTTATTTTATAGCGGAAACAGACAAGGAACATACAAGACAACCTACATATATGTAGTATATGTACTTACATATTTATCACATTTTCAACGCACGAACATCTGCTTATTACAGCCTATTATTATCTGCTTATTACAGCTTATCATTTTCACTTAGGTATCCCATATAAAACACAACTCAGCGGCGGGACCAACCAGGTAAAAACAAGCTGTCATAATCTATTAGCGCATTTATACTCGTGCAACACAAAAAATTTCAAGACTGAAAAGAGGCTTACCTCTTGAAACTAGGAGACGATATATGTTCAATTAAAATGTTTGTTTTTTTCAAAAAAAAACCAAGAAATAACAGACCACAAGGACAGATATTGCTTCGCCACCGTAGCGCACTGCGAAACAGAGCCACCAGAACAGAGTCTTCTTCCCACTAACAACGAAAGCTTAAACAAGCGTGAGCATAGAAGCTTTTCAATTTATACATTTGCCATCAAAACCTATCGATAAAACGAACCAGTCTCATTGAATATTCTCGAGCCGCCGTAGTAAAGTGTCTCTTCTCTTTCTCTTACTCTCTTGTCACATCATGATTGAAATGTATTTTATCAATATTACTGCCAACAAACTAAAGGTTTCTGCAACAATTGAATTAAAATAGAGCTCCCTTAGCTTATTATTAAGATCCGCACCCGGAACGAATATGAAAAAAAAACTGAGAGCCACAAACATATCGAAAAAACAGAAGATGACTGAGAGGGCGTCTGTCAATGTCCTCTTTTATTAAAGTGGTCAAACAGCACTTTAATAAACTGGAATACCCTGAACAGGTGCTTCATAGTCTTCTTCCTATTTTAGAGATGAACAGACATCAGTACTCCTATGAGTATACTACAAAATTGACGTAAGGAGTTTAGCAGCAGGTTTGCATTCAGTGAAGCATTCATTTGGAACAATTGCATCGTTGAAGTCATACCTGACTTTCTTTTCGCCTATGCTTAATGGCCCATTCAGCTTAGTACGATGGCTTTCTAAGAATATGTAAGATACAAATTACCACTCTTTCCGCAAGCGTGCCATTTTTTCGTTCGTTTCAATTTGTAAAAGAAATGTACCATATTCACATATGTAGCATATTGAAAAAATAACTCAGATTATGCAGAATGTTATAGTTCATAGAAGGCAATCCATTTCGGCTCAATTCAGCCTAGCCGGCGGTATTTTATTGCCGTTTATTGATGTTACGCTATCGTTTTCTCCATTTATTTATAATTTCATAAAATAGCGAGAGGGGATAAACGTTGTTTTCATTACAGTAGCATGTCACTGCTTTGCATTTGCACCAGGATGCGCCCGAGAAGGACATACTTTTCTGTCCAGTTTAATTAAACGTGAGTTGTCTAATAATAAATAAATACAATCGAAACTTATGTACAAATGCTGACAAAACTCAAAATATACTTGCTAAGCATTTCAAATATTGTAGTTTTAGTCGCTGAATAATAACGGTTACATGTGGCACGAGTCGAAGTAGTGCTCATATTTGGAAGAACAATACAATACGCATAATTCACTTGCGTCAATTGCGCCGCAACAAAATATGCTGTTTTTTGAAAAATGCTATAGAATTGCAATTGTTTTAGTATATTTCGAATTGCAATTGTTTTAGTATATTTCAAATATTTTAGTTAAGTTCCCACATCATCTTAGAGACTCGTCCGCCGCAGCTGCTCCCAGCGGCAGAGCAGCGCGTTTTGTAGTGCGCGCCTGCCACTCCCACCGCCCAGCGTGTACGCAGTGAACTTCGAGTACTGCACAATACCGGCAAATGCGCTAATCAAAGCGCTGTACTCGAACGGTGGCCAGCTAAAATATATAGATATATATTTTTTACTTTTAAACATTCAATTTTGATCGAAAAATATGCACTAAAATTTTCCTTAAATTAATATTTAAAACCCTTTAAATGGAGAAAAAATTAAGTACGCACTAGATACGTGTGTTGAAGACGAGCGTGGGGAAGATGTAGGCGGCGGAGAGGACGAGGAAGCTGACGGCAAGACGATTCTCGGCTCGACGTTGAGAACGAATCTGACTAGATCGCGTTTCAACCGGCTTGTTTGACGATAATTATCATGTCGTTTGACTAGGGGAATTATGACATACTTCTCATGTCAGAATATTCGAGGATTGTCCGTATGGTTTTTGCAATGCGCCCATTTTAGTCGTACTCTTTTCACGATGTGGATTGAAAGTTAGATAGATAAAAACAAAGATGTTGCGAAGACATTTTTAAAGCATTCAATTTTAGGTTAAAATAATGCGAACATGTTAGCATTTTTATATCATCTCATATCAATAACATGAATAGTACAACTCTTTTCGTAGTTAGATAAAATATGATTTCATTATCAAAATAAGAATGAAAAGAACTTACAGCACTCGAATGAACCGAAGAAATGCGGTCAACCTTGTTAAACAGTTCACCTGAACAACGATACTTTTTGCAAATCACGTAATGAAAAATATTAGAAGTGCCAAAGGGACTGAATAAAAACCATCATTCATACCAATACAGGTTTGATTCTTTTGTCTCCGCTGAAGTTGCATCCGCCGAAGAATGCAAAGGTCGCAGAAGACCATTAGAGTCACGCAAAAGATCTCAAAGGCAACACTGATAGGCATATATGTATGTATTTAGGCCACTCTCTTTGCCTCAACCACAACGAATTTCGTAAGCAAACTCATAATTTCCATTCCAGGAAGTGTGCTAGCCAGGCACAAAAAAAACATTTCAAAAGATTGAGTCTCATGCTTGAACGATAACAAGAATGTAAAAAAGCATGTTGAGTCAAACCTGTAGGGCAATGTTGAAGGTGGAGTAGACGGCTGATCCGTGCTTGGTAAAGTCAAATGCCCAGTAGCTTGCAGAGATGTTGTATCTAACAATATGTGAAATCATGCCGTAGTGCATTTGTGGAGCATTAAAAAGAGAATAAAATGAAATTACTTGAAACCGCAGCATTCTGTGTGAAGGGGCGAAGTTATGGCGGCCGCGCCAACAATCACAAATATGATCGGCTGCAGCGCATGCTGCCGTCGTAGACGGCGGAAGTTGAGGGGCGAGAAGACGGCGACGAGGTGGAAGAGCGCGATCACAGGCAGGGAGAGCAGCTGCGCAAACCAGCGGCCGTTGATAGCGAGGATCAGCATGGAGTGCCATGGCTGGCCAGCTGGAATGATTGAGTAATTGACAAGTTTTTCTCTTTTACTTTTGCTGCCTCTGGCTAACTGAAGAGTGTACTATAAAATAGCGTACATAAACAAACGAAAACTTCTTATTCACCAAGCACTTCCATTCCAATGACGTCACTTGTCATGTCGTGCGCGAGCGTCGCAGATGATGTCGAGCACTATCATTGCCTGACAGAGCACGAGCACCGGCGATGCATGCATCGCGGGCATCAGTTGGATCTGGCCAAGACATATAGTAGAATATTCAAAAAGGAAAATCTAAAAAAAAATCCAGCCGGAATGATAGAATATTCCAACCGGGAGAATAGAATATTCCTACCAAGGTAACAGAATATTCGAACCGGGATAATAGAATATTCCAACCAAAATAATAGAATATTCCAACCTGTTAATATAAACAGGGATTATAGAATATTCCAACTGGGATAATAGAATATTCCAACCAGAATGATTGAATACTCCAACCGAGATAATAGAATATTCCATCCGTGTATATAATAAATTATCGTTATCTATTAGCGCATATAATCCCACTAATTTTTTTCAAGACTGAAAGAGGCTTGTCGTATTGGCAGCCGAAGGCTTAAATATACATTCGTTCAATTAAAATACAGTGTTCAAAATACCACAAGGACAGAGAGCGCGGCAACGCAGCCAACTAGCGCCTGGCCACCGTAGCGCACGGCGAAACAGAGCCACCAGAATGGTGTCATCTTCCCACGTACCATGACAGCTTAATAAACAGTGAGCTTACAATTAGAGCACCTTTTCAATTTTTCCAATGTCATCAAGATTGATGATGAACCGGACCATTCTCGCTGAATATTCTCCAAATGTGACCACATCAAAGTTGAAAGAAACACATGAAAGAAACGTATTTATCAATGTTTAAAAAGCCAACAAAGCAAAAGTTTTTACAACACTTGGATGAAAGTGGAGCTCCTCTTAGATTAAATTATTCATTCCGGAATGAATACTTTAAAATACATTGAGAATCGCAATGGTATCAAAGAACAGAGGGTGACAGAGAGATAGGTCTGTAGCTGTCACTTCTTCATTAAATTGGTTCAATCGCCGCTTTAGTAGAGAGGAAGAATTCCATGACACGTGATTTATAATCTCCGACCTCTTTTAGATATGAAATGTTTCCGATACGAGATATTTCCACCTACTTTTTTCTCACCTGATACAAAAGCTCACTCATAAAAACAAAGACTCTGGCCATTGTATGCGCTGAAATCTCATTTTTAATCCTTTTTCCCTGAATATGTTTCTTTATGACATAAAGCATAGTCTACATACCTCTATCAGAGCGGAGGCTTTGTATTTTGTGTTCATAATTAGAAAAATATGAATCTTAAGCAGTGGAGGTGAAACTTTGGATTTTTTTTTGTTCATACCAAGAAAGAATCCTATCCCAAAAGAGAATAAGTCGATGTCTGTTCCTATTTCTATAAATATGGCGTTAAAAGTGGGCGTGGCTTACATAGTAATTCAAAAATCTTCCTCCATCTGCTCATAAAGTACTGTCATCAGAATTGCGTTCATAGGAAAGCTGGAGATAAAGAGTTCGTTACCCTTTCCGAAGGGTTCATCTGGTATAACATGCATGTATGCACTTTCATACATACATAGTGTGCTAGTTCACCTGATGAAAGATAAGTACAAAATGAATGAACAGTTTATTAGAAGAAACAGACAAGGAACTGAATATAATGCACCTACATACATACATACATATACATATTTTTCATTCTTTCGACATACTACCAACTACTTATTAATGCCTATTATTAAGTAAAGCTTACAAAATTCACTTATGTCACATTAAACACATGTCATAGTTGTTGGTACCGTCTTGGTTAGTCCGGGCGCCGGGACAGTCAAGAAGGGCAGGCACACAATGGACTTGGTCGTCTTCCTCGACCCAGCCTGCAATGGAGGATTATGCCGTTCTCTTTGAAATGTAGGAATAATTAAGCCGCTATATCAACCAGAAATGTAGCGAACACTATGGGCCTAGCGTAGGAGGAATAGGCCTTTTGACCATTTTTCCTATCGTCAGGTAATTCCCGCAAATAGTGGAATATTCTAAAATCCGAAATAAAATTTTTTAAGCTCATATTGTAATATATGTAGAGATTACGAGGCAGAAGAAGAAACAATAAGAGAACATAAGAACCAACCGCAGTGTACGAAATCATCTGCGCCGTGTTGGCGCATTCGGCAAAGCAGCGATTACCCTTGATGACCATTTTGAAGACGGCGAGGTCCAGTGGCCTACCGCCAAAGCCCATCATTCTGCATGACGAGCACGCGACTGCAGGGTCAGTCGCGCAAGTCGCCTTAAAGGTGCACGATTACTCAACTTTTTCATAGCAATTGTAGTCTCATCTAAATTACATGCCCTCTCGCTATCGAGTAAAGCAAAAGGGCGCCAATTCAAAATTGAGTTTTTTTTTTGAAAAAGTCACGAAAACTATTGGTTTACTAGTTATCTCTTCGTATTTCAAAATATGTGACTAAATTGTGTTGTACGCCACATTTCAGCGGTTAAGGTTCAGCTCGAGCAGTTTTGCCGAGTTTAAACTGACATAGATACATACATACATATATCAAACCAATCAGCGTCACATTCAATATTGAATTAGTCATTCAGACATATGAACATATCTCACATATTGGACTCTCATTTTTGAACGACCAAGAAGAGTAGAAGTGACTCAGGCAAGACCCCGTGCTTATTGTTACAGTGTAGACCTAATTGGCAACTTTGCGCCTATTTCGTGAATTTTTATCTATCATTTCTCACGTAGCATCTCTATGCAAAATAACAAGTAGGCAAAGTAAAGAAGGAAAACCTGGGTAACTATCTGCTGATTCTCGAGATTCCTCCAACCTACGCCTCGCTCGCAAAAGACGTAGTTTTTGACCGCTGGAGTAGGGGTAGAGCCCGCGTTCTAAAAAAAAAACAAGGAGATCAGAACGAAGGCACAACTTGAACACACCTCCGTGGCCTTTTGAGTACAACATACAATTTGCTGAAATATGTATTGAGAGGGAGAAAAGGGATTCAGGAGACACCAACCGACGTGTAGATGATGCCATTCTTGCAAACTGCATTGTAGCCGTTGTAGTACGCCTCGTACTGGTAACGGAGGTCGGCGAAGTTGGCGCCGCTGCCGCCTGGAAGATTGGCGGCGGGCAGCTGCTGAAGCGGCGGGCAATCCGCTGCCGCTGGCGTCGGTGTAGTCGGTAGGGTGGCGGCTGAAGAAAGTGAAAAAATCACATTTGAATTCGCGCCTTTACCAGACACAATGACTAGAGAGCATGTGATTAAGAGAGACGCTACCGAAATGGCCAGGAAAATAAGAATATGTTACCGTATTAAATAGACATATCCATCACAGATATATAACTGTTTTATCTTTGTATTGGTGTTCGTTTTCTACATCAGCGAGTACACATAATGGCTCTATGCTATCGATATTGGTATATGCAAATCCACTTGTGAATAGGTGTGTCAAGGGAGAATTTCACGAAGAAACATGTGAGAAACTGACGATCGACGGCGCAGTACAAGCTCTGGCGCTTGGCTGCCGGTGTCCACACATAATTAGCCCCGCACGCCAGTGGACCTTGCACTTGCTTCACGAAGTTTGGAGAGGCTTCATCCTGGAAGAAAAAATTGAGCTGGAATATTCATACGGACACAGTATATATTATTCGGTCTTTTTTCACCAATCACCCGAGCAGATATTTAGTTTTATTTTCATGCATATTTCATGATGCGCAAAAATTATTCTCTTTTTTTCATTTAAAAATTTTCCTCCTCTAACAACTGGCTTGAATTCTTCATTGTACTTCACTAACATAGTCGAAGAATCGGTCGCCGGCCTCGCAGCGAATCTGGCACGTCGTGATGACTGGCTGATAGCAGAAGAAGCCTACGGGGCAGTAGACGTAGAAGTCCGTCTCGACCGTGTCGGCTACCGCCGGGCACGTACACGTTCCGGCTGCAAGGCAAGGAAGTTTGATTACATGTTTTTTTTTAATAATCCAACGACCTTTGAGTGATTTTACGAATATTCCATTTCTGCCATCTTCATCTGATTTTCACAGAGATGCCTGCCCCAAAAATGGAAGCTTGCAAAATTCATCTCGCAAATTACTATGTAGCACATAACGGAGTCGTCGACAAAAAGATCGCATGCAAATCGTATCGATACCTGGTCCGCACTGCAAATTCGACGGCTCCTTGTATTTGCCTAGACCGGGCGAAGGAACCACCAAGTTTGGTAGACAGCGCACCGCTTTTGTCTGCTTCTTCATGCCGTCCTATGAATGAAAGATTGATATTATTATTTTTCTTTTTAAGTGTAAATATAATGAATGGGTAGAATGAATATTAAACTAGAAAAAGAGTGAAAACTAAAAAAAAGGTTGACCGAACTTACAACAGTGTAGGAGACGACGTAGGCCGGGTTGGCGCATTCGGCGAAGCAGATATTTCCAGTGGAGACCATCTTGAATTTATGATTGTTGAGCCGCTTGCCGTTAATGCCGTTTTCTGAGCAGGGACTGCATACGGCTTCAGCATTCGTCGCGCATGTTGCCTGGGAAAAGAATTGACGTGTATATATCACGTCAGAAGATTATCATATCTGAGATATACATAAGCATGCAATATTCCCTTTGTCCTTACGAAAGTACTCCATCCTCCAGCCCTATATAAGATGACTAGAAAAACATTTTCTTCCTCCTTCTACGTTCTGTTCTCGCATTCCAGTGTTGTCTAGCAAGCAATATAACTGAAAGATTATTTGAATATTTGATGCATTAAAACATCCTTCTCCCTACGTTCAGGTTGTCTTTTTTATTGCCATTTTCCATTACGTAAATGTGTTATGCATGGTCCTAGCCCTAATCCCACGCATCTGTTTATTCGTACTCGAACCTGATTAATTCTCTGTCCAGTCTCGAGATTCAGCCATCCAACGCCTCGTTCGCAGAAGACGTAGTTCGTCTCTGCGCGAATGGGAGGTGAGCCCGAGTTCTGTGAATGCGATATGGGAAAGTATTGGCGTTGAGAATAGAATGAACAGTAAATTGTTATCTAGTATATTCGATTTTGTCTAGACGAATGCTTACGTGCATACCTTCATATTCGAAATATGCTAAGTAATAGTGCGAACCGATGTGTAGATTACACCCGTCTTGCAGACGGCATTGTAGCCGTTGTGGTACTCCTCTTTCTGGTAGACGAGGTCGCCAAAGTTGGGGCCAACCGTGGCGGGCAGCAGATTCGGATTGATTGCCGTGAGTGGCGGGCAGTCGGCGGCAGCCGGTGTCGGCGTCGCTGGCAGCGTGGCCGCTGTAACATTGATTTTTTTTTTGCAAACTCAATATTTTATTGTTATTTGAAATTCGCTCCATATTCCTGCTTTAAAAAATATATTGACTATCTTGTGGCCTAGAAATGAAAGAATAATGATCCTCACGATCGACGGCGCAGTACAAGCTCTGGCGCTTGGCCACAGGCGCCCACGTGTTCGCCGAACACTTCAGCGGGCCCTTCACTTCCTTGAGGTAGTCTTGCCCCGACTCATCCTGGATGCATGGTTTGTACATATGTATATGTTTCGACAGTGAAATAGTCTATACACAATTTTTTTTCCATCTCATTTCTCTTTAATATTTACATTAGATAATTAATATATGCTAAAAAGTAGTATATACTATGAAGTAGTGTATACTAACAATAAGTGTTGTGTAGATAGTGAATATCATCTACACGTATTGTGTACGTGCTTTTTAGTTGACTCAGTGAGTTAGACTATAGTCAATAGACACATGCAGTTTGTATAGACACGTGTCGTCCTCCTATTGCCCATGATATGCCACGTGTTATTATTCGATTATTAGAATATATTCGCTTACGTAAGTCTCTCATATACATATAAGCCCTAGCCTGCGAGCTCACATCACTTCACTCTCAACCTCTCATCTTAACCGGCGGTCTTCACTTCTCTCTCTCTCTCTGATAAACCTCTCTCCCGCCTTGCGTCGTCTACACACATTCTACTCTCTGAAGGAAACAACACTAACAATAAGAAGTACAGCTATACAAATAACTCTAATTCTTAGTTAGAGTCATTTCCATCGACTAACATAGTCCAGCAATCGATCGCCACTCTCGCAGCGAATCTCGCACGTCGTAATGACCGGCTGGTAGCAGAACCAGCGCTCAGGACAATAGACGTAGAAATGCGTTTCGACCGTGTCCACAACGGCCGGGCACGTGCATATTCCGGCTGTTGGTCAAAAGCCGGTTGGATTACGTGAGTTTCACAAATATTCCTGACACATTGGCATGATTTCCTTTTCTACAAATATTCCCGCCACTTTGCGAGCTAAAAATGACAGGTTACGTACTTCATCTCGCAAAGCACAATATAGCACATCTAAGGAGTATTGGAAAAACAGATCATAAATTGATTGATACCTGGTCCGCACTGCAAATTCGTCGGCTCCTTGTATTTGCCGAGACCGGGCGAAGGAACGACTAAGTTGGGCAGACAGCGCACGGCCTTTGTCTGCTTCTTCTTTCCGTCCTGTGAAAGAAAGATCGAAATGATTTTTTTTCCTTTTGAAGTGTAAATATAATTATATGTTTACTGTAGAATGAGAAAAAGAATGAAGACTACAAAAAATGAATGTTGGCCGAACTTACAAGAGTGTACGAGACGACGTAGGCCGGGTCGGCGCATTCGGCGAAACAGATATTTCCAGTCGAGACCATCTTGAATTTGTGGTTGTTGAGCCGCTTGCCTTTAACGCCTTTTTCGGAGCAGGGACTGCATACGACTTCCGCATTCGTCGCACACGTTGCCTGAGAAAGTAAGCTTATTTGATTATTTATGAATCGATTATTTGATAATTAGATTATAACGTTATTTGATTAGATTACTTGATGCAATAAACAGTTTGTCGTTTTTTTTCTTGTCACCCATTTTTCATTTTATATGATTTGTTGTGTATGGACCAAGTCGCATTATCGACCATTTTTGCTAACTCGAACATCCTTGAACCTGATTAATCCTCTGTCCAGTCTCGAGATTCATCCATCCAACGCCTCGTTCGCAGAAGACGTAGTTCGTCTCAGCACGAATGGGAGGCGAACCGGAGTTCTGTGCATATGCGACATGGGAAAGTGTTAGCGTTGACAGTGGAATAAATAGTGAAATATTTCTAGAGAGATGATTTTTGTCAAGATAAATGCCTACGTGCATATCTTCATTAGTGCGAACCGATGTGTAGATTATTCCATTCTTGCAGACTGCATTGAAGCCGTTGGAGTACTCATTGTACTGGTAAACAAGGTCAGCGTAGTCGGCGCCTAGCGTCGCCGGCAGCAGATTCGGATTGATTGCCATGAGTCGCGGGCAATCGGGGGCAAACGGTGTCGGCTTGATTGGCAGCGTGGCGGCTATAACGTTGATTTTTTTAAAATAAATATTTAATTATTATTTGAAATAGGCGCCATGTCCCTGACAATGAGTGATCGAGAAGAGAAAGCATTGAGGAAATAGGGATGCTAACGATTGACAGCGCAGTGCAAGCTCTGGCGCCTGGCAGTAGGTGTCCACGTGTTCGCCGAGCATTTCAACGGGCCCTGCACTTCTTTGAGGTAGTCTGGCGCGGTTTCATCCTGGAAGCATGGTTGTTTCGACAATGAAATAGTATATCTCAACTTTGTTCCTATCATTTGTCTTTATATTTAGATAATTAGGATATAGTAAAAAGTCGCGTATTCTATAAATTAGTATATACTAAGAAGTACTACATACTGTGAAGTAGTATATACTACGAAGTACAACTATCCAAGTAATTCTGATTCTTAGCGGCTGTTCCATCGACTAACATAGTCGAACAGTCGTTCGCCGCTTTTGCAGCGAATCTCGCACGTCGTGATGACAGGCTGGTAGCAGAACCAGCCTTTGGGACAATAGACGTAGAACTGCGTTTCGACCGTGTCCACAACGGCAGGACACTTGCAGTTTCCGGCTTAATTTTCAGGTATCCTTCAAAGGCGCACAATGTTTAAACGTAATCTATTTGAATTTGAATTTTCTGACTATTCTAATCGTGAAATGTGAGTTTTTGGCTCCTTTAACAAGCAATATTAGTTGAAAAATAGGACGTTTCTAAATAATAAATTATAAACTTACATCCCTCATCGAATGTTGAAGATAAACAGGTTTGAACATGAGCTTTAAAAGAAACTACCTGGCCCGCATTGCAAGTTCTTCGGCTTTTTGTATTTACCCGCTCCCTTGACTGGAACGGCCAAGTGTGGCAGACAACGCACCGCCTTCGTCTGGCCACGTATGTCGTCCTGAAGTGCTTAGTTTTAGTTATGTCTTCATCCTTAGAATTTAATAATGTGACAACAGGTTACCGTGACATGGGCAAACAGCATTTAAATGGCTCTGTTTCTGAGATACGTGGGCAAAAATGGAACAGGATGACGCTGTTGGAGCGTAAGTACATCTCCTCATTGTAAGAGTGTAGCTATCTTTTGTAAAATGTTGTTTTCTAAGGTAGAATAAATATTTTCTGTGTCCATTCGAGGCGGACTTAGTCCTTGGATGAAAGAACCGACAGACACTTACGACAGTGTACGAAACGACGTAGTTCGGGTTGACGCATTCGGCAAAGCAGAGATTGCCGGTCGCGACCATCTTGAGCTTGTTGTCATCCAGTGGCAGCATGTCGACTCCATTCTGCTGGCAAGCCGCGCACACGACTTCAGCATTTGTGCAGCAGGTTGCCTAGAAATCGATATTTGAATTTCCCGCTCAAAATCCGGCCAGTGATTTTTTTTTCCTTCTTTGATCTTTTGCTCGCTCGCTTTGGGTAGAACAGGAAGCCTTCATAATTTCAAAGCCGCGCTCATTTCGCTTTCATTTTCGCTTGGAATTTCAAGCGAGCAAGTCAAGAGCGCATTGATACGTAGCGTTATGGACAGAGTCGGTAAATAAATTGCTTTGCTCATACCTGCGTCACCGGCTCGTTGGTATCGAGATTCCGCCAACCCTTTCCGGCTTCGCAGAAAACGTAGCTGTCAACAGCAGGCTTGGGCGGGCCGCCATTGTTCTGCAGATTACTTTTTTTTAACCTTCTTTAGTCTTATAAATTATCTTCGTGAAGAACGGAGAACAATGCTACAAGGATCCTTAGTTTATATGACGGTGTAGACAATACGAAATTTGTGCAAATACCGCGATTCAAATATTCCACTTTCACCTAATTCAAAGTTTCCAATGAAATTGCTGCTAACCGATGTAAAGATTACTCCGTCCTCGCACACTGCATTATATCCCTTGAAGGCTTCTTCGTACTTGTATCGAATGGCGCCAAACTTGGCGCCAGAATTGCCGGGAAGCCTCGACGCGGGCAGCTCGCGAAGCGGCGGGCAATCCGCGCTAGCCGCTGTCCTTGGACTCGGAGTCCTCGATAGGCCGGCCACTGAAACAAATTTAATCTTTAAAACAAAACTATATTAACCATATGTACCGCACAGCGACCAGGGTCTCGGCTATAGCACATGGGCCAAAGGAAGCTTACCCGGCGTCGCACACATGAGCGCCGTACGTGCCGATGCTGGCGTCCACATCTGATTCGCCTTGCATACCAAAGGATCCACAGTTCTGTCGAAGCCGGTGGCCGTATCGTCTTCATCCTTCAGTATAGCAATGGCACTATTCCTTTTTTTTCATTATTTTTAGTTAGGCAACGGAGAGTTACAGTTGGAGGGGAGGGTTCCTGGAAAAAAGTGCTCCTTATTTCTAACATAATCGATGAGTTTATCTTCGCCGTCGCACTTGATCGAGCACGGATGTCGCACGGGCTGGTAGCAGAATTCATCCTTGGGGCAATAGGTGAAGAAGGTAGCCTCGGGCGTATCGGCCACTGCAGGGCATGCGCACCTTGCTACAAAGAATTCATTTGTATTCTCTTCCATTTTCATTTTAATTGAAATGCCAATGGAAAAAAACAAACAATAATGTTTTTTCAATACTATTTGGCCATTGAATTGAAAAGAAAGGGAAAGAAAGAATGTAGCTTTAAGTATGCGATAAGCAGCGTTGAAAAAAGACAAATTAAAATTTTCCCAATACTTGTATTAACCAGTGAATGCATATTCGAACCTGTTTCGATTTATTTTAATCTCTTTTTTGCCTTTAAAGGCTCCCTATTACATGCGGCATTTTTGGCTTGAAACATAATGATATTGAAGTTTCGTTTTCCTTCATACAGAGCAATGACAGCATTTAGAATAAGTATACTTTTAAATTTCTTTGGTAAGACTTGAAAAACATCGCTTTATCGATAAAGGCGTTGCATAGAATTGGGCGCAGCTGGTGGTGCGGAAAAATTAATCGGATAATTACATATTTGTTCTTTTCACCCAGAAAAGAGCGGGATGATTTTTTTTCTCGCTCGATCTGCTAACCAAGTTGGAAATGAAATTGAGATGTTTCGTATCTTTCAATAGTGAGAGATGCGATAAATACAAAGAAGCAATCCAACGATGAAAAATAAGTTTACTAATTTCTAAAAAAAGACCGCATTTGAATTGTTTTCCCATCAAAGTTATGTTTATGTTTCCATATGTATGTATGTTCAATATCTTTGTTTCACTGATAATGCCTATAATACAGTCAGTCTGTAGCCAGCGATTCAGGTAGGCAAAGAATCTTCGAAATCCCTCACATATTGGATCCCTAGAAAATTCACTAATGCCTAGAATAACCGGCTAAAATAATTTTTAAAAAAATGTAATCTTCCTGTGGCCTCGAACGAATTCGGGCGTCTAATTCCTTCTAACTATCATAACCGCACCTTTCACCAGAAATGTACCAAGTCTAATCACTTCTGTATTTCAGTTCTGTAAATCTTTTAGCTGATCAATGCAATGTAAGTCAGAATCATAATAGTAAAAAATAATATAATTAAATACAATAAATAATCAAAATAAGATAGATTCTTAATAAAACACCAACTTGAAGGGTCAGTAGGCTTCATTTGCATACAAGCGTTTGTGACTGGATACAATATGGAGAGTAGTGAGATAGCAACGCATAGCAACATCCTTAGCTATCGCTATGCAGCGACTGACAGGGCAATGGCGAGAATTACGCTGCAGCCCCAAGACTAGTTTCACACCTCAACTCTTCCCGCCCCTCTCACCGCCTCGAGGAAAACAAGCAAGCCATTTATATATGTCCAGGCTGAGATAAGGCAAGATGCATGAGCGGAGAAAAGAGATATTTTTGCGCTTGCCAATCTTATAATTGGATGTGCCGAGCGTATCAATAGCATGATAGCATGGCTAATGATGGAGATCGGAGAGCGGTCTAGACAAAAGAACGTGATCTGATAGGCATCTTTTGCCCGCTAGCGAATTTCCTTGGGCAAAATATTCTTGTTTTGTTTTGGCTTGGACGATTTAGCTCTGCTGATCAAGTCCGGCATATAATGTGGCAGATTTACCCTCGCTGTTTTTAGGCAATAAGGCTAACTCCCGAATCTATGACAAATTATTTGACCATTTTCTATGCCATGGGCGTTTAACACAAACATAATTTTGCGCACCGTTCTTGATTCGTATGTTTTTTTTTGTTGATTTGGCTGTTTTTGCCATTTTGAACAGCTATTTCTTCTTGTTCGATGAATAAAGATTGGTGATAGTCTTTGCAATAAGACAAGATGGCATGGCATAACAAATGTGTTTGAAAAGTTACAAATTTGCTTACCAATAATAACGGCTTAACTGAAAATTGCACGAAAAAACACATTTTTAATTGACACTTCAGTCATCAAAACACTAAAGACGGGCTTTCATGATAAGTCGGTTTAAACTTAATTTTTTGTCTAATTCATGAAGAATATTG
Organism: Allodiplogaster sudhausi; assembly: GCA_945643635.1. NCBI lineage: Eukaryota > Metazoa > Nematoda > Chromadorea > Rhabditida > Diplogasteridae > Allodiplogaster > Allodiplogaster sudhausi. The sequence continues at coordinate 1,578,758 of CALZFC010000356.1, forward strand.
AATTTTTTGTCTAATTCATGAAGAGTATTGTGTTGCCACCCGACAATTCTAGTTGTTACGTAATTTGTTAATTATAGACTATCATAAATAAACAAACACACTTCCTAAAAAAATAACAATGAAATAACCATCACATACTGTTTGTTGACAAAATTGGTGACAGCGAGTTCGTCACCCTTCGCGCAGTGTTAATCTACTAAAGGTATGAATTTCGGGTAATAGTTCAGCTGAACGAAGATCCTCTCAAAAGAAATGAACAGCTCATTAATAGAAACAGACAAGGAACATACTACAACGCACCTATCTATGCTTACTACATATTAACCATTTTTTCGGCACACGCTTCCAACTACTTATTAAAGTCTATGATTAACAAAAGCACACTATGTTTGTGCCATACTAAGCACATGTCATCGTTGTAGGTGCTGCCTTCATTTGTCCGGGCACCGGTACGGTCAGATTGGGCAGGCAGACAACGGCCTTGGTCATCCTCGTGATGCCAGCCTGCCAAGAGAGGATTATTATGTCCATTTTTTGAAACAACAAAGAAAGAATTCAGAAAAGTTTAAGGAGCCAATGTCAACTTTTTCCAGTATGGAAGAAAAAAAATGTTTTCCAGGAATTAGAATATTCCACTGTTTGCCCAATTGCTGACGATGAGAATACTTATAATAATTATCAAATCAACAGTGTGGCAACCTTCCATTTCGGGACCAGATTTTGGCCTCTCAAATTTGTTTGTTGGCATTGTATTATATGCAGAAGATGAGATTGTTATAGTAAAAGAACAAATCAGACACCAACCGCCGTGTACGAGATCATCTGCGCCGCGTTGGCGCACTCGGCAAAGCAGCGATTGCCCTTGATGACCATCTTGAACGTGGCAGGGGCCAGAGCCGTGCCGCCGACGCCCGTCATCCTGCACGACTCGCACGCGGTCGCGGCGTTTGTCGAACAAGTCGCCTTAAAGTAGCACGAAACTCAACTTCTTTCTGAATATTACTTCTCTCGAAATCACATGCTTTCTGGCCCCGTGTCAAATAAAAGGGCGCGAATTCAAGAACAAGTTTTTGCCTTCTTCAAAAAAGAGTGCCAAGGAATAAGAAACGAAAAGTATTAATTTGCTTCTTTTCTTTTTCTTTGTATTTTAAAATATGTATGTATGTAACTAAATTGTGCTGCACAAAGATTTCAGCGATCAAATACCTTGACCAGTTTAGCCGAGTTCAAACAGTAACATTGACACTTCAAGCCAATCAGCGTGCCATTCAATCTTGCATCACTCATGCAATATTGCACCCATTTCTTCAAGTTCTACCGATCACTTTCTACGTGCACAGCAATACAAGTAGGCGAAGCACGAAAGCGAACCTGAGTAACCGCCTGCCCATTATCGAGATTCCTCCAACCTACGCCTCGTTCGCAAAAGACGTAGTTTGTGATCGCTGCAGTGGGCGCAGCGCCAGCGTTCTAGAAAATAGGAGAAGCATCGAGCAAAGGCACGAAATACGAGTTGGGTACGAGTTTATGTATTATTTTGCGGTCAATTTGAGCTTAATAAACTTAACTTAATTAGAAGTAAACGGATTCTCGAGTGCACCGACCGACGTGAAGATGATGCCATTCTTGCAGACAGCATTGTACCCGCTGAAGTACTCCTCGTTCTGGTAGACGAGGTCGGCGAAGTTGGCGGTGCTGCCCGTAGGAAGCATAGCGTCGGGCAGCTGCTGGAGCGGCGGACATTCTGGCGCCGCAGGCGTAGGTGATGCCGGGAGGGTGGCGGCTGAAGTGAGTTTGAAAACTCTCATTTGCATTCGCGCTTTTTTTCCTGACACGAGGGCAAGAGGGAGAGATAAAGTGTTCTTGAGCTAGAAACTTTCAAAAATATTAGGTAGTGACATATTCTTCGAAAGAATAGATAATTTATTTGTTTTCTGTTTATCTGTGTATTGTTCTTCTCTTTACACACGTTATCGACATTGGCATATACTAATTCACTAATGCATTGGCGTTGAAATATGAGGGGAAACTGACGATCGACCGCGCAGAACAGGCTCCTGCGATTCGCGGCTGGGGTCCACGTGCTGGCCGAGCATGTGAGTGGGCCTGACACCTCCTTCAGGAAGTTGGGAGATGGTTCATCCGGAAAAAAGGGAGGAATACAGGTTCAACGCTGTATAAAGATGTACTGAACACACCTGAAATCAGCAAGTATCCTAGTACATCGCTCGTTTTTGTATCTTTACGCTAATTTTATGATATGCAAAAAAAGGTATCTTTAAAAAAATTCTTCCCCGAAGAAGATGCCCAAATTCATCATCCCACTTACGTAGTCGAGGATTTTGTCGCCGGCCTTACAGCGAATCTCGCACTTCGTGATGATTGGCTGATAGCAGAAGGAGCCTTCTGGGCAGTAGGCGTAAAAGTCCAGCTCGGGCGTGTCGGGAACCTCTGGGCACGTGCATGTTCCGGCTGCAAGTCGAAGAAAAGCTCTTATCAGATGCTCTATTTTTACAAATACGCCTACCACCTCCCAGTTTTTTTTTTACAAATATTGCTGCCAACTTTGCAAAATTAATGCCTGCTGCAAAACAGTGGAATATTCGAAATTCCTTGCGAGCTAACAATAAAAATTAAAAATTTCTTCTACATAGCAACTCGCAATGTAGCACATCCAAGCAGTCGTCAACAAAAATATTGATCATAAATTTAAAACCTGGTCCGCACTGCAGATTCGTCGGCGCCTTGCTGGTGCCGAGACCGGGCGTTGGAACGACCAAGGTGGGATGGCAGCGCACCGCCTTTGTCTGCTTCGTCATCGCCATGTCCTGTCAGAGAAAATTCTTGAACAAGTATAGTATGTTAGTAGTGAAAACAGTATCTTAAATTGGAAATGGCAAGATGAGGATGAAAGGTTGGCAAAGAAAACGTACAAGAGTGTACGTGATGACGTGTGCAGGGTCGACGCATTCGGCAAAGCAGATATTTCCGGTGGCGGCCATCTTCAGCTTGTTGGGATCGAGCGGCATGCCGCCAGTGCCGGCAACGCCGGCTTGTGAGCAAGGCATGCATGCGGCAGCTGCATTCGTCGCGCACGTTGCCTGGCAAAAGAAGAGATTATTAGAATGTTTTATGCAAAAAAACACTGTTTATTTCTTTTAGCAATTTTCCTTTATATACATATAATTTGTTATGTATGAATCATGTGGTTATACTGACCATTTCTTTTATTCCAACATCCGCGAACCTGATTAATCGTCTGCATCGTCTCGAGATTTCTCCACCCTACGCCACGTTGGCAGAAGACGTAGTTCGTATCTGCGCGAACGGGAACCGAGCCCGAATTCTGTGGGATATTCGATATGGGAAGGGATATGGCGTTGGGAATACACTAAATAAATGCTGAAATGTCCTATTATCATATTCGAAATACATGTGCAAAAATAATAGTGCGCGAACCGATGTGAAGAGTATTCCGTTCTTGCAGACTGCATTGAAGCCGTTGAAGTACTCTTCGTACTGGTAGGCGAGTTCGCCGAACATGGGGCTCATGGTGGCGGGCAGCAAAGCCGGGTTGATTTGCGTGAGTGGCGGGCAGTCGGCAGCGGCAGGCGTCGGCGTCGACGGCAGCGTGGCGGCTATAATATTGTTTTTTTTTTATTATAATAAAAACTTTCTCACTCCTTGACTATTTCGTGATAGAAAAGTGAAAACAAAATGAAAGAATTAGGATGCTGACGATCGACGGCGCAATAAATGCTCTGGCGCCTGGCAGCAGGCGTCCATGTGCCCGCCGAGCAGGTCAGTGGCGTTTGGACTTCCTTGAGGAAGTCTGGCGCCGACTCATCCTGAAAGTATGGTTGTTTCGACAATGAATTAGTATATACCAAGTTTGTTCTGTTTTTGTTATTAGTATATACTAAGAAGTAATATGATCTATGGAATACACTAATTAGGAAGAGCGAGCATGTTTACTACTCAACTTACTCTGACTCTTTGCATCTATTTCGTGTATACTTACATAGTCCCAGAATTTGTCTCCGCTGTTGCAGCGAATCTCGCACGTCGTGATGATGGGCTGATAGCAGAACGAGCGCTCGGGACAGTATTGGTAGAAAGTTGCTTCGAGCGTGTCCTCAACGGCAGGACACATGCAGTTTCCTTCTGAAATTAGCGGCGATGTTTTTTTTTGCCTGACACAACGGCAATAGTACATGTGATTTTCGAACACTTTTAAATTGGAAAAATGAATAGATTACGTTGTTGAGCTTCGTGCTCTTTCAACAGAGCTTGTTGTATACATACATATATGTATGTATGCAATAATAATCTATAGTTGACAAACCGGATTGTTTTAAATATTATATATTATCTTAAAAGAGGAAAAAACCCAAAATTTTCGCTTTTAGGATGATTCTGTGAATGTGTCCTGATTTAGCTTGCGAATGCATTAGCAAAGAACCAATTTTCTAAACTAAAAGTTAAATTAGTATTTTTCATCTGAAATGCGTTGCCTGAACATTTAAATTTTACAGTTTTCGCCAACAGAATTTTGGCCTAAGAGGCTTGTCGGAGCTAAGTTTGACCAGCGAGGGTGAAATATGGTTCCATAGGCCGAGAGAATATATGACGATACATGCACGATTCACAACCGGACGCAAACCGCCAATTTAAAATTGTCCGGGAAAATGCTTGCTTTACGAGAGCAAGGATCTTGGCAAATTGCCATTGCTCATAACTACGGTCATTAACGAGCACGAATTTCGTGTTAGAAGTTAGCGACTTTCAATATCCTTTAATTAGCACTAATGTATCTCTTAGCAATCAATTAAGATATATCTTAATAGTATATTTAGACATTCAATGACGTTTGAAGTTATTGGAATTTGTACACAAGCTTTAAAAAAACAAGAACCTGGCCCGCATTGCAAGTTCATCGGCGCTTTGAAAGCGCCCGCTCCAATTGTAGGCACGGCCAAATTCGGCAGACAACGCACTGCCTCCGTCTGAGATCTCATTCCGTCCTAAAATTAGGACGATGATCATTGAACGGTCCTTGCTTCTGACAATGAGAAACACTGGGATCAATGAACCGCAGGCGACTTACGACTGTGTACGAGACGACATAATTCGGATTGACGCACTCGGCAAAGCAGAGATTGCCCGACGCGACCATCTTGAGCTTGTTGCTATCGATAATGTTGCTCCCGCCCGTTTGGCAAGCCGCACAGACAACATTTGGATTTGTTGCGCAGGTTGCCTGGACAACATGGATTTTTTTAGTCCAAAAGAATTTCCAGTTCAACATCCATTTTTTCCTTCTTCCTTGCTCTCTTGCTCGCTTTCTGTGATTAAAACAGGAAGCCCTCTCACCATTTCAAGGCTGCGCACTCTTTTCACTTTCAATTTCGTTTAGACAATTTTCAAACGAGCTAATCGACAGCGAAAGCGAGTTGATACAGCACAAGAGGTGTCCTCCATATCTCAGTCGGACCGCGTTACGGACCGAGTCGGTCCATAACCTCCATTGCACAAACCTGCGTCGCTGGCTCATTGTTATCGAGATACCAGCCCTTTCCAGCTTCGCAGAAAACGTAGTCGTTAAGAGCAAGCGTTGGCGGGCCACCATTGTTCTGCATTAGTCTTATTACCTACTGTAGTTTTATAAACAAGGAATAAGAGCCAAAAACAACTCGACCTTAATCACATTATTATATGAAATGCGCGTATAAACAATTCAAAAGTTGCGGGAATTAAAATATTTCACTTTTCACCTAATTGGAATATTAAAACGAAATTTCTGCTGACCGATGTATAGAGGACTCCATTCTCGCACAAGGCGTTGTAGCCCTTGAAGGCTTCTTCGTACTTATATCGGATGGCGCCAAAGTTGGCGCCAGAGTTGGCGGGAAGCGAAGACGCCGGCAGCTCGCGGAGCGGCGGGCAATCCGCGCTAGCCGCCGACGCTGGCAAAGGCGTCGTGGGGAGCGTGGACACTGACGACATAATACATATTATATGTACATAATATGTATATATGTATATATATATATATATATATATTTATATATTGGAGTTTTTTAAGCAATAATTTTTATATATTTATAAATAAAATTAAATGAAGCATACCCGGCGTCGCACACATGAGAGTGAGACGTGACGAGGCTGGCGTCCACATTTGATTCGCCGCGCATACCAAAGGCTCCAAAGTAGTGGCGAAGCCGGTGGCCGTGCCGGCTTCATCCTTCAATATAGCAATAAATATGCAGCCGTTTGGAGAGCAGTCTGAATGACATTACATACATACTTCTGTTTAAAATATGTCTTTAGTCAAGGAAACCGAGGATAAGAATGGGTTGCTTGACAAAATGCCATATTTCTAACATAATCGATAAGTGTATCCATGCCGTCGCACTTGATCGAGCACGGGTTATGCACCGGCTGGTAGCAGTGTTCATCCTTGGGGCAATAGGTAAAGAAGGACGCCACGGGGGTTTCGGCCACGGCAGGGCACGCGCACCTTGCTGCATAGAATCTGTTTGGATTCTCTCTTTCACTGTCCTTTCGATTAAACGGCTAATGAAAGATTGTTTAAAGCGTCCTGAGTCCCGAACGGAATGATAGTGATGAACATAGTGCTTGGAATATTGGCAAATAAAACATTAGTTTTTTTTTAATTCCTTAATATAAAATGTAGATTCAAAAGATCTTCTTTTAATTTCAATTTTATGCGCAGTAAACAGTAAAACGACAAATTAGACACATGTTTCCTCGGATGCTTTCAAGCTGCCAGCAGTGAACAAATATTCGAACCGGTTTCAATTTTAATATTTTATATTATTGCGTTTAGAGGGTCCTCATTTTGGTCTGACAATTAGCGCTGTTGAACTTTCCTTTCCGTTCACAAGGACAGCATCTACGATTGTTTGGTTCAAAGATAGTAAAATAGAGCGGTACTTGAATGAGCAGCATCTAGTCGTGAAATGTGTTGTTAAAATTTCGCAGAGCTATGGGTGCGGAAAAAATTTGACGGATTATTGATCGACCTCATATCTCTTCCCTTCGTACAGCAAAGAAGCGAGATAAGTGCTTTTCTCGCTCGCTCTGCTAAGCGAGCCGGTTGCAAATGAAATGGAGATCTCCCGTATCTTTTAATAGGGTGTGATTAGGACAAATGCATTCCAACTATGAAATGTTCGAGAAATGCTCTTAAAACAGACAACTCTATAATTGTGTTTACTTCAAAACTATGTATGTACACGTATTAGACGATGTCAACTAAAAAAAAAAGATTTTTTACAGTCAGGCCAAAACTTTGTGCCAGAGTTGAGAATATTCCACTAATTGCTATTTATGAGTATTGGAAGTATTGTCAATTCAGTGTTCTGACAATTTTTCCTTTCGTCAGGAATGGTAAACAATTTTCTAAAATCCTGAACAAAATTTTCGCTTATTGCGAATAAATCCAAACTTTTTTTTAGCATCGTCTAATAGAAACATTCCCTATCATACAATCAGAGTTGCACTCCTGCAACCTCTAGCGAAGTTGGGACATCAAAGTGCTGACCATGATTGCAGGCTTCACCCCAAATGTCCTAAACCTCATTATTTCGCGTATATGTATAATATATTATAACAATAAAAATAAACCAACTTGAGGGGTCAGTAGGCTTCATTGGCATACAAGCGTTTGTGAGTGGAGATAATATAGATAGTAGTGAGATTGCAACGCATAGCAACATCCTTAATTGCATCTAGCCAGAGACTCACCGATCGGCTCGGTGGTTTATAAGGCGATAGCGAGAGGACGCGTTCGTGGAGAGCCCAAGCCCAAGGCGAGCTTCACACCTTAACTCCGCCTCCTCAGGTCTCGAGTCAAAACTTGCAAACCATGGTGGATATACGGATATGGCCGGGTAGAGTTATGGCCTGAAGCAGGAACGAGAGCTTTTTTGCGTTCGCCGTCTATAGTTTGAATTGGCTAGCGTATCAATAACACCGGAGATGAGAGTGCGTCCTGGACCAATAAGCTGCTATGAACCTAATCAACAGACTGCGCTAGTGAGCATCATTCATTCCCCCTCCCTCCCCGAACTGCTTTGGAGGCACTATACACTCATTTTCAAACTTGCACTCTTATTTTTGTGTCAAATGACACGGAGAGAAAGACAATTTGTAATTGGCTTCACCTTTTGGATAAACTGCCTAAACCGATGATAAAATATGAACTGATCGAAAGTGGAACAGGGGATTTTCATGATACTGTCAGTTTAGATGTTTTTTGCTCAACTTCTATTGTGTTGTCTCTCGACAAATCTGGCCTTTACCTAAATGTTTAAATTGCAGACCGCGGTCAAGAGAAAGAAAATAAGCTTTGGTACTTGCAAACATAAATAAAAATAACTTAATCGTCAAATTTTGGCACCAAAATCAATTTGCCCTTTCCATAGAAATTTGCTGGCATGACTAACATAAGCGAAGCGGATGCCATTATGGCAGGCAAAGGGAGATGGAAAGGGAATTCGCAATTTCCTCAACTTGGTTGAATTTACAAAACCTCATGCACTCCAACCAGAACCGGATATCTCGAGATTCGTGTCAGCAGCTAGCATACTTTCACTTTTCTAGCTTTAACACCTCACGCTCTCTCCTTTTTCTCCTACTCATTTTGCTTCCTTCATTGCAAGTTTGGCCTATCTCTCCAATAGTCCCGTCTTATCCTGCTGATTTTTTGGTGCGGTCGTGTCACTTGAGTTGGATTTCTTCATGACTAAAATCCATTTATCACGTTCAACACAAATAAAAGAGCAATCTGCATGCATTCAAAAGCGAATAACAGTTTAGTAGGCAAATTCACGTTCTAAGCTTCTTTCATACCTTAAGACTAGCAACTAACGTGTTATCATAGTTGAGAGAAAAAAAGATAAAATCAATTAGCACCGAAGCGATGAAGAAAGTACTGGGCGTGTTTCTTTGCCGTCATCATGCCAACATTAAACTCTGCTGTGATCTCGCCATCGTCGACTGGGACAGCCCGAACGTTCTCTTCCTGGTATCTGATTGCACTCGCCATTCCGGTCGGTCATTCTGCTGAAGACAGGAAGACATTTGGAGGTTCCGAATCAGTTGATGAAGGAGAGCAAGAAAGAAAGAGAGAGAGAGAGAGAGAGAGAGAGAGAGAGAGAGAGGAAGAGAGAGATAGAGAGAGAGAGAGGAAGAGAGAGATAGAGAAAAGAGAAAGAGGGATAGAGAAAGAGATATAGAGAAAAAGAGAACGAGACAGAAAGAGAAAGAGAGCGAGGGAGGAGAAAGAGAGAGAGAGAGAGAGAGAGAGAGAGAGAGAGAGAGAAATTAATGAAATACCGACGTTTTCTAACGGTTTAGGCCAAATAGTATGTGTGACATGTGATTCATATTTATATTTACAAGTGCCTATGTATGCCTATAATTCACACAATATATGTAGGTAATGTCTATACTCCAATTATAAGATCGTCAAACGCGCAAGCGCCTTCACTTCTCCGCTCATACCTCAGCTCTGCTTGTTTCTACAGAGCCCAATATCGATTGGCTTGCAAGTTTGCCTTGAGGTGGAGAGATGGGGAGGGGGGGGGGGAGGAGGAATTGAGGTGTGAAACTCACCTGGAGTTCCTGCGCAGTGCTTCCTCTCATTGCCACTTATAATCACGACCGAGCCTATCTGTAAGTCGCTAGTTTGCAGTAATCAAGGATGCTGCTATGCGTTGCAATCACTCTGCTCCTCATTGCATCGCCACTCACAGAAGCTTGTATGGCCATGACGTTAACTGACCCCTCAATGGTTTTATAAAAATAAATTATATTTTTACTTATTATATATTTAGATACAAATATATTTTTCAAACTATGATTTTGACTTCTTATTCAATGCATTGATCAGAGGAAACATTTCGGGAAATTAAGAAACACAGATCACTTGGGGTGCTAAATATAATAATCATGGTAGGCACTTATTTGTCATGAACCTGTTCGAAGCTACAGGAGTAACTCTGAATTATGATAGATAATGTTCATAACGATGCCAACAAAAACTAACTGGGCTTTTATTTTTCAGAATACGCGAATATTGCGCCGTAGAATTTAGAGTATTCCATTGTTTGCAATTCCTGACGATAGATTAAAAAAAATTCTCAGATCGCCGCATTTCGATCACGGCTTATGTTTTCATCTCGCTTCACGCCAGTGCGGCCAAAAGGTGAAGCAAAGTACAAAGAGCATAGTCTCTCCGTGTCAATGACACGGAGAGACTATGCTAGAGACTAAGCGGGTGTAAGATCGAGAGAAAATAGAAAGAAGATTTATTGCCCAATGCAATCCGCTTGTGAGGCCAATAAAACGATGCTCATGTACGCAAAAAAATGATTAGATTGACAACAGCTGTTTTTGGTCTAGGCCGGTCTCCGATCTCCGTTAATAGCATGCTATCGCGTCATTGATACGCTAGCCACCTCCAACCAAACTTGGCCAATGCAAAAACAAAACCGTCATGCCTCATGCCTTTTCTGTGCGGCAGCAAAAAGATTTAGGGATATAGAGAAGTGATTAATCCTATGTCGGTTAATTGTGCTGAAAGGTGTTGCAATGATGGCTATTTTTGTGCTGAAAGGTGTTGCAATGAAGATTATTTTCAGAATAAGTAAAAAGTTTGACCAGTAATTTAGAATATTACACATTCCTGATGATGGAGAACATTGTAAAAACGATAATTTGAAAATCATTCCTATTCTCATGAATAGCAAACAGTGGAATTTTCTAAATTCCGGTACAAACTTTTCGCTTATACTGAAAGAATCTAATGTTTTTGTTGACATCGTCTTATATGTAGATGCATATGTACAACTTTGAAGCGAAGACAATTGTAGCATTCTTTGTCTTAAAATTATTTCTCCTTCTCACTCTCTCACTCTCTCTCTCTAACTTTCTCTGTCAACTTCCAGGTAAACCCGACGACAACGACTCCCAACATCTCAACGGATAACAGGTTAGCTGAATTATCGACTTTAGCGAACTTTATTTTGGTTTTATTCTATTTAATTGTTGTTTTGGTCACAGAAGGGCCGAAAGCAGTGAAATATGAAGTTCGCAAAAGTATGATATTTAGCTAAACTGATCCGGAAGATGGTGGGGGCAGAGACGATAGAAGAGAGAGAGAGAGAAATAAGAGGGAGAGAGAGAGAGAGAGGCGGTGGACGGTCCAGGTGCTGCTTGTAGAGACGAAAGCGTTGCCTCAACCCTTTGCCCTCGCCTCGGCCTTCTAACGCTTTCTAACATAACGATTTCAAAAAAACGCTTTGAAATGACCCGATTCCTACGGTCCTAACCGTTAGGATTCGTTTCAACGATTCAAACCGTAGCCAGAAACGTAGATCTTAACGCTTTCTTTTCTTGTGAAGATTGCCCGCCGCTCAGCGGCCTGCAGAAAGCGCTTCCGGCGTCAGCACTTTCTGCAGGGTCTGGTGCCAACATTTTCGCCATCCGATCAATCAGACTCTGTATCCACCACAGTCCTCGGCGCCAACTTCGCCGACCTCGTCTACCAGTACGAATCAACATCGGCTCGCACTATTATTCTATACTTGGTGAGGATCAGCATGGAATGCCAAGGCCGGCCAGCTGGGATGATTGATTTATTGACAAGCTTTCATATGATTGCTTTCGCTCTTCTCTTTTGCTTTTGCTGCCCGCGTATGGCTAGCTGAAAAGAGTACTAGAAAATAGCATACATAAACAAACGAAAAATTCTGTAAATTCTTATTCACCAAGCACTTCCGTTCGCGTCGTGCGCGAGCGTTGCGGTGAGGGCGACAATGTCGAGCACGATCATTGATTGGCAAACCACGAACACTGGCATGGCATCAGTTGGATGTGAACAAAGGCAGATAATAGAATATTCCAGCAGGAAGAATAAAATACTCTAACCGGGATGATAGAATATTCCAATCGAGAGAATAGAATATTCCAAACAGGATAATAGAATATTCATATCGCTATAATAGAATATTCTAACCGGGTATTCCAACCGGGATACTAGAATATTCCAACGAGGATATTATAAAATTCCATAAGGGAGAGTATAATATTCCAACAAGTATGTATATTAGAGTATTCCAAGCGGGATGATAAAATATTGAATACTCCAGTCAGGATTAAGAATGACATACAGCACGCGAAAGAACCGAAGAAACGAGATCGACCCTGTTTAGGAGTTCACCTAAAATGTTAGTTTTTTTTTAACTCACGTTATGAGAACTTCTAGAAATAATGTTCTTACTTAGAAAGACCGTCTCAATACATATATGACGGTGCCAACTAAAAAAACGGTCGTTTTTGAATTTTCGACTCGTTGTGCACACTTTTTTGGAATATTCCACAGGAATATGCCAAATTTGTCAAAAAGTACGCGTAATTTTTGGCCAATTTGGCATATTTATGTGGAATATTCCAAAAAAGTGTGCACAACGAGTCGAAAATTCAAAAACGACCGTTTTTTTAGTTGGCACCGTCATATATGTAGGTCTTTTTGAAACAAAAACCATTATTAACAAGCCATGAAGTGGCTGAATAAAAACAGACACACCAATAGATGTCTGATTCATTTGTCGCCGCTGAAGTTGCATCTTCCGAAGAATGCAAAAGTCGCAGAACACGATTAAAACCGGGGCTAGCAGGGAAGCGCGTAGGGTTCCTTTGATGCAAGCTTCCCATCAAAACAAAGGCTCAGACCAATGTATGCTCGTAAGTCACATTTTTTCTCTCCTCAATATCTTTCTACTTCTTCATGATATAACTAATTCATATCAGTGTAGGTGACATTTAGCTTTTTATTCATACTTAGAAAACACAAATCTTGCATGCCTATCCCAAAGGAAGGTGAGTATATTTATATATATCTTACATATTTAAAAAGTACAAGAATGCTCGTATATATTTATATAATATATTTATAGAATATATTTATATATATATCTTACATATTTAAAAAGTACAAGAATGCTCGTATATATTTATATAATATATTTATAGAATATATTTATATATATCTTACATATTTAAAAAGTACAAGAATGCTCGTCCGTCTGCTGTAACACATGGGTGATAACGATTTCGTTACCCTTTGCGCAGGGTTAATCAGCAAAATGTATGTATTTCATCTGCTGCTAATTCAGCCGAACGAAGATCCGCTCAAAGTGAATGAACAGTTCATTAGCAGAAACAGACAAGGAACATACTAGAACGCACCTATACTAACTACATATTTTCCATGTTTTCAACAAAAACGACCAACTACTTATTAAAGCCTATAATTAACTAAAGCACACTCTACTTGTGCCATACTAAGCACATGTCATCGTTGTTGGGGCAGTCTTCATTTGCCCAGGCACCGGGACGGTCAGATTGGGCAGACATACAACGGCCTTGGTCATCCTCGTGATGCTAGCCTGCAATAGAGGATTATTGAGAAATGTAAGGATCACTATGGACTCTAACAGTGTAAGAATGCACACATTTAAGAATCATTAGTTTGGCAACTTTTCGTTTCGAACGGAATGGCTAACAGTGGAAATAATCTAATATGGAATCTAAATTATCGGACAACATTTTAAAATTTTGTTTTACAAATTAAGTAGACGACGAGATTGTGAGGCAGATGAGCTCGCCGAGATGAAAAAGCACATCAGACACTAACCGCTGTGTACGAGATCGTCTGCGTCGCGACGGCGCACTCGGCAAAGCAGCGATTGCCCTTGATGACCATCTTGAACATGGCGGGGGCCAGAGCCGTGCCGCCGACGCCCGTCATCCTGCACGACTCGCATGCGGTCGCGGCGTTAGTCGAACAAGTCGCCTTAAAGGAGCACGAAAGTCGACTTCTTTCTGGCCATTATTAATGCATGACTCTAAATCACATGCTCTTTGTACCTCGTGTCAGGCAAAAAGGCGAATGAGTTTTTGCCTTCCTCAAACGAAAAGTATTAATTTGCTTTTCATTTTCTTTATATTTTGAAATATGTGCATGTAAGACAGTGTCAATTAAAAAATTTGGTTATTTTTCACCAGTTTTCGGATAAGCCATTATTTTTGGCGGGGAATTAGCATATTCCACTGTTTGCCTTTCTTGATGATAAGAAAAATTGTCAAGTCAGCGTTTTGGCAATTTTTTCTATCATCAGAAATGGCAAACTGTGGAATATACTTCCTCGCAAAAAATTATGGCTTCTCCTCAATTGAAGCAAAAAAACTAAAAAAATTTAATTGACACTGTCTTATATGTAAGTAAACTGTGCTGCACAAAGATTTCAGCTATCAATTGTCAACTCGACCACTTTAACCGAGTTCAAACTGCTGTCACATTGATAAATCAAGCCAATCCGTGTGTCACTCAATCTTGCATGACTCATGCAATATTGCGCACATTTCTTCAAGTTTTACCGATCACTCACGTAGCCTCTCTATATGAATAGTAACATAAGTATTCAATGCAAGAAAGTGAACCTGAGTAATCTTCTCTCTAGTCTGGAGATTCATCCATCCAACGCTTCGTTCGCAAAAGACGTAGTTTGTGATCGCTGGTGTTGGCGGCGAGCCGGCGTTCTAAAAAATAGGAGAAGCATCGAGCAAAGGTGTAATTTTCACTCAGTTACTGTAACTTTTAGAGGACAACTTAGCTATATTAACTTAGCTTAATTAATTTGACTTAATTAGCTGTAATATATATTGCCAGACAACAATCGGATTCTCGAGTGCACCGACCGACGTGAATAGGATGCCCGTCTTGCAGACGGCATTGTAGCCGCTGAAGTACTCCTCGTTCTGGTAGACGAGGTCGGCGAAGTTGGCGGTGCTGCCTGTCGGAAGCATGGCGGAGGGAATCTCCGTGAGCGGCGGGCATTCTGGTGCCGCCGGCGTCGGTGCAACCGGGAGGGTGGCGGCTGAAGTGAGTTTGAAAATTCTCATTTGAATTCGCGCCTTTTGGCTGACACAAGTCGGAGAGAGAAAGTGTTCTAAAGCTAGAAAACAAAAAAAAATATTACCATTGAGTTTCCTCCCCCTTTAAATGGGCACATTCTTCAATAATTTCTTTATTTTTCTGTTTATCTGTGTTTTGTTTTTCCCTTTATCCACATTATCGATTTTTGCATATACTAATGAATAGGCGGCGAATTATGAGGGGAAACTGACGATCAACGGCGCAGAACAGGCTCCTGCGATTCGCGGCTGGTGTCCACGTGCTGGCCGAGCATGTCAGCGGGCCCGCCACCTCCTTCAGGAAGTTGGGAGATGGCTCATCCTCAAAAAAGGGAGGAATACTCGCTGCAGCAGGTTAAACGCTGTTTGCAGATGTATTCAACACACCCGTTTTCAGTTTTTTGAGCAATTATCCTAGTCCATAGCTCGCTTTTGTATCTCATGATATGCAAAAATAGGTTTCTTTTTTCATATTCTTCATCCCACTTACGTAGTCGAGCATTTTGTCGCCGGCCTTGCAGCGAATCTCGCACTTCGTGATGATTGGCTGATAGCAGAAGGACTCCTCTGGGCAGTAGACGTAGAAGTCCGTCTCGGGCGTGTCGGGAACCTCTGGGCACGTGCATGTTCCGGCTGAAAGTAGAAGAAAAGCTCTTGTCCGATGCTATTTGTTTTACAAATATGCCTACCACCTTTGCATAATTTTCACCATAATGACTGTTTCCACTCTGCAGGCTAACAATTAAAGAATACAAATTTATTTTAGCAACGCGCAATGTAGCACATCCTATTATTCGTCAACAAAAATATTGATCATAAATCTAAAACCTGGTCCGCACTGCAGATTCGTCGGCGCCTTGCTGGTGCCGAGACCGGGCGTTGGAACGACCAAGGTGGGATGGCAGCGCACTGCTTTTGTCTGCTTCGTCATCGTCATGTCCTGTGAAAGAGAGATGGAAATGATTTTTTTTTCTTTCTTTTTTTTCGGCTGTAAATATAATGAACGAGTGTAAGTAATGTAGGCTGTTGTCTAGATATTAACTTGGAAATATTTAAGATGAGGATGAAAGGGTAGCTAAAAGAACTTACAAGAGTGTACGTGACGACGTGTGCGGGGTTGACGCATTCGGCAAAGCAGATATTTCCAGTCGCCACCATCTTCAGCTTGTTGGGATCGAGCGGCATGCCGCCAGTGCCAGTAACGCCGGCTTGTGAGCAAGACATGCATGCGGCAGCTGCATTCGTAGCGCACGTTGCCTGGCAAAAGAAGAGATGATTATTAGGGTATGTTATTCTATGAAAATACACAGCTTTTCCAACGTTCATCTTGTCTTTTTTTCTTTTTGTCATTCTCCTTTATATGTATTTACATATGTATATATAATTTCTTATGTATCATCCATGTAGTTACACCGACAATTTCGTTTATTTCAACATCCGCGAACCTGATTAATCGTCTGCATCGTCTCAAGATTCCTCCACCCTACCCCACGTTCGCAGAAGACATAGTTCGTATCCGCGCGAACGGGAGTTGAGCCCGAATTCTGTGGAATATAGGATATGGGAAGGTATACGGCGTTGAAACAATACTAAATAAACGCTGATATAATATATTCGATGTAGTCTAGATGAATGCCCACGTGCATGGCTTATTTAGTCTATTCGATGCCGTCTATAGGAATGCCTACGTGCATATCTTCACTTCCGAAATGCGCAAAGTGTTAGTGCGAACCGATGTGAAGAGTATTCCGTTCTTGCAGACTGCATTAAAGCCGTTGAAGTACTCTTCGTACTGGTAGGCGAGTTCGCCGAAGTTGGGGCTCATGGTGGCGGGCAGCAGGCTCGGGTCGATTTGCGTGAGTGGCGGGCAGTCAGCAGCGGCAGGCGTCGGCGTCGACGGCAGCGTGGCGGCTATGGATTAAAAAATAAAATACATTTTTTTTTAATATTTAATTATTATTTGAAATTCCCGCCATGTTCCTACTCAATTTTTCTTTACTATTACGTTGTTGAAAAGTGAAATAGAATAGGGATGCTGACGATCGACAGCGCAATAAATGCTCTGGCGCCTGGCAGCAGCAGGCGACCATGTGCCCGACGAGCAGGTCAGAGGGCCCGGGACTTCCTTGAGGAAGTCTGGCGCAGTTTCATCCTGGAAGTATGGTTGTTTCGATATTGAATTAGTATATACCAAATTTGTTACTTCTCATTTGTCTTTAATATTTAGATAATTCGTATATACTAATAGTAAGAAGTAATATGACCTAAAGAAAAGTAGTAATATAATCTAAGGAATATACTAATAAGGACGAGCGCGCATATTTATTAACTTTTACTTATTCCGATTCTTTACTCTTATTTACTGTGGACTAACATAGTCCAAGAACTTGTCTCCGCTCTTGCAGCGAATCTCGCACTTCGTGATGATGGGCTGATAGCAGAAGGAGCGCTCGGGACAATATTGGTAGAAAGTAGCTTCGAGCGTCTCCGGAACGACAGGACACATGCAGTTTCCGGCTAAAATTAGCAACGGCGTTTTAGCAATCAATAGTAGATAAATAGAAGGGTTCTAAATAGTATCATAGACATAGAGCCCGCTTCGAAGTGTCAAGTTAAAACACAAGCTTTAAATTGTGCCTTTTTTGCCTGACACAACTGCAAGAGTGCATGTGATTTACTACTAGAAAGACGCCGACAACAATGGTCAGGAAATTGAAATAGAACACTGCTGGGATTCTCGCTCCTTTAAATAGGAAAATTGAAAAAGATTACGGTTGAGTTTAGTGCCCATTTAAATGGTAAAATTTAAATCGATTTCAGTTTATTGTTTTTTTGGAAGTTGAAATAGATTGCAGTTTAGTTTCGTTCTCCTATAAATGGGTAAATTGAATTAAATTACTGTTGGGTTTCGTGATCCTTTAAATATGAAAATTGAGAAAGATTACAGCTGAGTTTCGTGTTCACATTCCGTTAAAGGAGGGTGATCACCGAAAAATTATGTGATTTTTCAAATTGCCGCGGCCCTTCTCACTCTCATTCGCGCGTGCTATTTTGTGTGACCTACGAAATAGCACGCGAGAATGAGAGTGAGTAATCACCGGGCAGACGCGGCAATTCGAACCTGCATTAAATATTTTTCGGTTATCGCCCTCCTTTAACAAGGCTTCGTATCCTAATTGTTAGCAGTAAAACAAGCGAATACCTGGTCCACACTGCAAGTTCGTCGGCGCTTTAACGGCGCCCGCTCCCTTGACTGGCACGGCCAAGTTCGGCAGACAACGCACCGCCTTCGTCTGGCCTCTAATTTCATCCTGAAACAACAGTTATTGTTTTCATTCATCCATCAAACTTAATGATGATGCGACAACAGTTTATTGAGAGTGACAAAGAGCATTGAAATATTTGTAAATATTTGTAAATATTTGTAACGCATCTGATACTATATATAAATACAAATATAATATTTGATATTATATATATATATTACAATAATATATATTAATACACCCAAATATTTGTAACGTCTTTTTTCGGCCCCTTGGAGGCTTATTGGTTGATGGAATGAACCACTGACACCCGCGACAGTGTACGAAACGACGTAGTTGGGATCGACGCACTCGGCGAAGCAGAGATTGCCCGTCGCGACCATCTTGAGCTTGTTGCTATCGATTGGCTTCATGTTGATCCCGGTCATTTGGCAAGCCGCACAGACGACCGCTGCGTTTGTTGCGCAGGTTGCCTGGAAATTGATTTTTGAATTTCCCGCTCAAAATCCTGACGCTAGTCCCTTTTCTTCTTCGTTGCTCTCTTCCTCGCTCGCTTTGATTAAAACAGGAAGCCCTCTCGGTGCAATTTCAAGGCAGCGCACTCGTTTCACTTTCATCTTCGCTAAGACCAATATCAACCGAGCAAATAGAAAAGAAAGGGAATTGACACATCACTAGAGGTATCCTCCATAAATCCGTCGAACCGCGTTACGGACCGTTTCCGTCCATAAAGTTCTCATTTGCTCAAACCTGCGTCACCCGCTGCATGTTTGCATCGAGATTCTGCCAGCCCACTCCAGCTTGGCAGAAAACGTAGTCTCTAACTGCAGGCACGGGCGGGCCGCCATTGTTCTGCAGATGACTTTGATTACCTTCTTTAGTCTTATAAGCTATCTTAGCGGAGAACAGGAAATAATGCTACAAGGCGCCTTAATTTATACGATGGCTAGAAATGTGCAAACACCGAGAATTCAAATATTCCACTTAACACCTAATTCGAATATTCCAATGAAATTGCTGCTTACCGATGTAAAGATTACTCCGTTCTCGCACACCGCGTTGTAACCCTTGAAGGCGTCTTCGAATTTATATCGGATAGCACCAAAGTTGGCGCCAGAGCCTGCAGGAAGCGCCGAGGCCGGCAGCTCTTGGAGCGGCGGGCAATCCGCGCTAGCCGACGACGCTGGTGACGGCGTCGTTGGGAGCCCGGCAACTGAAGAAAAATATAGCCTATATACATATGTACATTTACTAGTAGATTTGTAAAGATATTGTAATTGGACGAAATAAATGGAAGCCTACCCGGCGTTGCACACATGAGCGCCAGACGTGACGAGGCTGGCGTCCACATCTGATTCGCCTGGCATACCAAAGGCTCCAAAGTTGTGTCGAAGCCGGTGGCCGTGTCAGCTTCATCCTTAATAATGGCAGCAATAAATATGTGCGTGCAGCCTTTTGGAGAGTATGTGTCTGCGTGGTACTACATATATCTTTTTTTTTCTACTATTTTTAGTTCTCGAATTTTTGCTTTTAGTTTTCTACTATTAAAAAAATTGAAGAAAACTAAAATTTTTAGGTTTCTACAATTTTTTGTTAGTGGGGGGGGGGTGCTCAAAAAAGTTCCTCTTATTAACTGACATAATCGATGAGTGTATCTGATCCGTCGCATTTCATCGAACAGGGATTTCGCACGGGCTGGTAGCAGAACTGATCCTTGGGGCAATAGGTGAAGAATGTCGGCTCCGGCGTATCGACTACCGCAGGACACGCGCACCTCGCTGCAAGGAAAAAGAGGGAACCTGTTTGCATTATTCTTTCACTTTTCTTCATTTAATGACAAACTGTTTTAAGACATTCTGGGACCTGTGCGGATGTTTTTACATTGTTTATATGATTAGTTTATATGTTTTACCGAAAATGCTCTTGTTGGCGTTTATTGGCAAGCTTGTTCGTTTTGTGATAAAGGTGTTGTTTAAATTAGGCGCAGTTGTTGGTTAATCGGGTGGTTCACTGCTCGCATATTTGTTTCTTTCATCAAGAAAAGAGAAGAGATATTCTCTTTTCTCGCTCACTCTGCTAACCGAGCCGGTTGCAAATGAAAAGGAGATCGCTCATATCGTTCTATTCTGTGCGATGGAATAAGTGCACTTGAACTATGAAATGTATGACAACTATTTTAAATTCAAACAATGCCACAATCGTCTATGCTTCCAAGTTGCATGTACATACATATAATACGATGTCAACCATAAACAATAGATTCTTTCAGTATAGGCGAAATGTTTGTGCCGGAATTTAGAATATTCCACTGTTTGCTATTCATGAGAATAGGAAATGTTGTCAAATTAGCGTTTATAGAATGTTCTCTGTCGTCAGGAATGTGGAATATTCTAAATTTCTGGACAAAAACTTTTGGCCTATTCTCAAAATAGCCAATTTTGTTTACCATCATTACAACATCTTTCACCACAACTTACCTAAGCTTACACTTCTATATTTCCCAAAATCTTTTTTTTCTGAAAAGTCATAAGGCATGAGCATAGAAGAGACGGGTTTTTTTTGCATTTGCCATGATGAAGGTGGCTAGCGTATCAATGACGCGATAGCATGCTATTAACGGAGATCGGAGACCGGTCTAGATCAAAAAAAGGCTGTTGTCACTTTTATCATTAGGCTGCGCCGATGAGCATCGTTTTTTGGCCCCTCTAGCGAACTGCCCTGCCTTGGGCATTAAATCTTCTTTTGTTTTTTTTTCTCTCGATCTTATACCCGCTTTTTCGGTGTCGCTGATACGGAGAGAATAGGATCTTTACACTTTGCTTCACCTTTTGACCGCACTGGATAAACGGCCTGAAGGGATGATAACATCTGCCGTGATCGAAAAGCGGCGATTTGACAGTTTTTTTTAAAAATTATCTCCAGGAATTGCAAATAAAGGAATATTCTAAATTCTACAACAAAATTTTTACTTTAATGAAAATAAAGACCATTTACTTTTTGTTGTCATAGCAGTATGAACAATATTAATCATAGAATCAGAGATAAACTCCTGTTACTCCGAACAAGGTCATGACATCTAACAATAAGGGCTAACAATGATGGCTATATTTCCCCCTCCCCCCATTTGATCTGTGTTTCTTCATTTAACAAAATGCTTCAACTGATCAATGCGTTGAATAATAAGTTAAAATCTTGGTTTGAAAAAATATATATATCTATTTAATAAGTAAACAAAATATAATGGATTTAAATTAAACCAACTTTCGGGGCTTGTTGGCGTCATAGCCATACAGGCTTCTGTGAGTGGCGATACAATGAGGAGCAGCGCGATTGCAACGCGTAGTAGCATCCTTGATTACTGCTATCCAGTGACTTACCGACCGGCTCGGTCGTGATTATAAGGGCAATGGTGAGAGGAAGCACTGCGCAGGAACCCAAGGCGAGTTTCACACCTCAACTCCTCCTCCCGCCTCAGTCTCCACCTCAAGGCAAACTTGCAAGCCATGGATATTGGGCCAGCTAGAAACAAGCAGCGCTGAGGTATGAGAGGAGAAGTGAAAGTGCTTGGAGAACGCGTGATAGCATGATAATAGAGGAGATCAGAGACCGGCCTTGACGAAAGAAGCAGAGCTGGTGTGCCATTTTGGCCCCCCACCCCCCGGGGGAACTTCCTAGGGCAATATATTCCATGTGTTTCGATCTTGTGCCCACGTTTTCCTTGTCTCCAACACGGAGAGAAAGGCTCTTTGTACTCTTCTTCACCTTTGGGTACGCTGGATTAATTGCCTGAGGCGATGGATGATTGAGGCGATTGAAAGGCGAAAGAGAGAAGACTTTCGTGATAAGTCGGTTACGACACTCTTATTTTTTTTGCCTAGTTCGCATTTTTTTTATTATTTCTTTGTTATTACATAATGTTTGCCAAGTTCTGTTGTCGCTCTACAAATCTGGCCAGATGCACACGTTGCGTAGTCAAAAGCAAGGAGTGCCATCGGCTGGGAAGAAGAGGCGGGCGTTCTCTGACCATCCGCCCAATTAACACCCCCATTTTCACCAAGTAATAAGAGATAACAGACGTCAGAGAAAAAAGAGATAATGAGAGAACTTTCGAGAGGTTAGATTCACTTACGTTTCAAAATTAAAATTTTGTACCGATCTTTACATAAACACTCATCCAGCTGGTAATTTTGCATTGTTTGAAACTTAATTTTATAAGAAACGGTTTATTTTCTTTCGTCGGATACTCCTTTTAAGATAAGTCACCATTGCAGATAAAGCGGAGAAGGAATGGGAACTACTCAATGAGAATGGCAAGAACTGACAAAATCACATCCACTCCAACCGAAATCGGGCACCTCGTGATTCGTGAGAGAAAAGGTTAGCTAACTTTGACCTTTCCAGCTGTAACTCCCCCCCCACCCGCTTTCTCTCGCTCGCTTTTCATTCCTTGATTGCCAGCAAGTTTGACCTATCTCTCGAATAGTCCCGTCTTATTCACCTGCTCGTTTGTATGATTACGTCAATTGAACTGCAAATGACCCCGACAAAACATCTCCTAAACTCGCCGTTGCGGACAATTCGCCCTCCCGAGGAGTGGAAAACTTCCCCCCCCCACCCGCTAAGCGGTCGCCTGTCAAATACATACATAGTCGTATACTCAAAACGAAGTCGTTTGTGGAAAGAAAAACTTAAAATATATCTATATATAATAGCTTGCGATTAATCCAAACATCCGATTCGTATTACATCTTTAAAAAAATACGATTTACTACTTCAAAATGAATTCAATCGTCTTTCAAACAACGGCTTATTTTCGTCTTACTCATGTGGCAAGAGACAGAACGAGGGGGCGAGCAAAGGTGACGGCTGATATCGCTGCATCCAAACGCAAAGCATCATTTTTTCTTGGCCCCTCGAGCAAACCGCTTTGGGTTATGAACTTCATTTTCTCTCTCGATATTACACCCGTTATTTCGTGTCGCTGACACGGAGAGAAAAACCTCTTGCACTATGCTTCTCCTCCTGGCCGCACGGGAGGAACCGCCTGAAGCAATGAAAACTTACGCAAGGATAAAAAGGAGAAAGCTTCCCGGGCAATACTTTCATGATCAGTCGGTTTTAATGTTTTTTCTTTGTCTATTTCTTGAAGAATATTCTGTTGACTGTCGACGAATCTATCCATTACCTAAATGTGATAGACTATGGAGAAAAAGTTAATATATGGATGTCATTCAAAATACTTTTTAATATAAATAATAGTCACAAAACCTTCACATACTCATGTTGATGCTTGAATCATTGCCCTTTCCCTTTCCGTAGATTTTTTATCGCAAGGATTAAGCGATTTTATCAGACAAAAGGGAAGGTGAATTGGAACAACTCAAGGACAAGTTATTAGCACCCGCAAAATCGCAACCTTCCAACCTAACATGAGCCGTAAACCTCGTGATCCGTGACAGCGGTTAGCTCACTTTCACTTTTCTTTCTTTAACTCTCTCACCTCTTCTCTCGCTTTTGGTTCCTTGCAAGGTCGGCTGATCGCTCGAATAGTCCTCACCCTTATCCAACAGCTTCTTGGTGTGATTACGTCAATTGAACTGCATTTAATCCCAACAAAAATTCACTTTAACAAGTAATAGAATTGCAAGCTATAAACGTACGCTAATGAAAGTTTATTGTGTCCAAATTCGTGTTCTCACTCACTGATCACTCTCGATCACTCTCTCACACCCTCTCCACAAAGAATTGTTTAAAAAAAAGTAGAGAGAGATAAAAATTATCTCTCTTTCTCACTACTAATAAGAATAACAAATATCCTATAATAAAAAACAAGAAAAATTTCATCAGCACAGAAACGATGCATGAAGAAAGCACTGGGAGTGTTTCTTTGCTGTGTCCGAGGTCCTTCGCAATTAATACCTCACGTTAAATCCTGACGCTAACCGTGTGCAACTAAAACATACAAAATCGCATGAAATTTTTTCAGTTAAATTTAAAATATAAAAATGCAAAAGGTACTGCGCCGTCTTCAACTTGATGCATCCAGGAGAGCATCTCTGTGCTGCAGACAGCAGCGAATCCTTGGGCCGGCACTCCTATCATGTTCGCCTTCAATAAATTAAGTTGAAAACATTTGATGATTATAGAGAAGTAGTCAATAAAATCTTAACTTAAGAAAGGTGTTGTTAAACGTACTTTTTGTGAGAAATGTATGCCCTCTCGCTTGCTAGCTTAAGGGCGCAATACGATTTAAAAAAAGAACGAATAAATATCACATTACTGATTCTACGTTTATATACATATTTATCTCTATGATTAGGATGCAAATTGCGCAATTGGCAATGTATTTGTTTACTGTCGTAGAAGTAGCGGATATTGACGAAGTTGCTATTATCTTATTCGCCTAACTCTCCCTCTCTCTCTCTGTCTCACCCAGGGTTATCACTGCCCGTATTCCTTTCCAATACTTCTTCCTTATCCTCAGTCCTCGATCCGAACAATGCCAGAACCAGCAAGAAGAGCGACAGAGGGAACGACGACAAGCTGGAGGAGATCTGAGAGTGCTTGTGCTGACCATGAGTATATGATATGCGGGACGAAGGGAAGTTCTAGAGTAGAACACAGTACCACAGTAGAAGGGGGGTTTATATAGGGACGAAAGATGTCGTACTCTGCGGACTTCGGTATGTACTCACAGGGGAATAGTGCAAAGAATATCATTCCTAATTTCCCTAGTGTCCCAAATCATGTATTTAAATAATATTGGTCCAAAGATCCGAATCGAATTTCGTATATGACCGAATTTTTTAACACGATTTTATTGTCCTTCAAACAATGGTTTATTCCCGTCTTATTCGTCTCGCAGTAGACACAAACGCGGGGAGCGGGCAAGGTTACACGGCATACACGGCTGATCTCGCAGCGTCAACGCACAAAGCATCACCGTTTTTGGCCCCTCGAGCGACCTGTTTTTCTCCCTCGATATTACACCCGCTATTTCGCGTCGCTGACACGGAGAGAAAGGCCTTTGCACTATGCTTCACATTTGGCCGCACTAGAGGAACGGCCTGAGGCGATGATAACATATGAATGCAAGGATCGAAAGGAGAAAATTCCCCCCGGAGAAACTTTCATGATAAGTCGGTTTTGATGTTTTTAAATCAACTTTTTGAAGAATATCCTGTCGACTCTGGACGAATCTGTTTCCTAAATCAGTATATTGTAGACCACGTCAAATAGTGTTTGTACAGGCCAAAATCAGTTGTTTTCCGAATTCCGCAGAGATCTTCTCGCGATAGCATACTTTCACTTTTCTGACCTTTACGCTCCCCCCCCCCCTTCTCTCCCTCATTTTGTCTTCCTTGATTGCAATTTCGCTGATCTCTCTAATCGGCCTGCTTATCCATCTGCTTGTTGGTGAGATTAGGTCACTTGAACTGAATTTCTTCCTAACAAGCTCCCTTTATCATGTACACAAGAGCAAGTTGTAAACGAAAGCAACTAACAGTCTTGTATTCAATTTCTTGCTCACTTTGTGCTAACAACTCTGTACTTGTAAGACTAATGTTCGCAATCTGCGAATGACTTTAGACATTTGGTGCACTTTACAGTCGAACTAATTTTGTAATTAAAATTTCCGATCATTAGCCATTATTTTGCCACTCCAAGCGTTGCGGTACGCGTTGCGTATCGCATTCGCGCTTGACCATCTTAGCGTTTCATTTTATTTCTACGTTTCTCCTGTCTCTGCATCGGTGCCTTCTTCTATTTGTTCCTCGATTATTTGTTACTAGAAATCTCCTTTTTTTATTTCAGAGGATTGTCGCTCAAGTGTCTCGCGGATCGGTCGGCTTGAACGCCTCTGCCTATTTCTTAGCAATTAGAGTATGATAGATTAATATCTCTAATCCTATAGTCCGAACGAAGACGTTTGTAAAAACTGGAAATAATAGCTTGCAATTCATCCTTAAAATCCGAATCCCATTTCGTCTAAACACATATTATTTTCTACTTCTAATTCTATGATATCGTCTTTCAAACATAGCATTTTTCCCACATACTTATATGGCAATAGATAGAAATGCGGGCGGGCAAGGTGAAGGCTAATCTCCCTTTGTCTCGCTTTTTTCGAGCGAACTGCCTTACATTAGGCATTATACTTTTTTCTCGATCTTTTAATATCTCCTTCGTATCCCTAACATGGAGAGAAAGGATGTTTCTACTTTGCTTCACCTCTTGGCCGCTCTGGATGAACGGGCCTGATTGTGAGGAGGAGATGATAAGATAAGCAAGGATCGAAAAAACGAAAGTTTCCACCGGATCGACTTTCATGATATGTCGGTTTTGATGTTATTTTTGTCAATGTCTTGGAGAATATCCTGTTGACTCTCTACAAATCTTGCCATTACCTCTTTTCATAATTTCAGGTTTTATTTTAAGCAAACGGGTGGAAAAATACCTTTGTGACTCTTAGTAATGATCACTGTTGCTCGTTATCAAAAATATCCAGCATCGCTTAAGCAAATTTTACTACTATCACACGACCAGACAGTTCACTATGAGGTGGGATGCATGCGATATGGTACGATAGGTTTGTATTGGTGTTATGTGGGGCAGCGGAAGTGGCAGACGAGCACTTCAAAACGCGCTGCTTTACCGCTGGGTCAGCGACGAGTCTCAAACAATAAAATGCTTTGAAATACATATTATTTATCTACTCTACCAACGTGAGTGCAATTTCGGAGCATATAATCCACCTGGATAAATTGCATGAGTGTATATGAAGATTTTTCGAAATTTCTGAACAACACCCTTTTCCGATGTCATAAGCTAAAATTCAGATTAAAAAGATTGCCACCTGCAGGAATCGAACCTGCGACCTTCGCTTTACAAGAGCGACGCTCTGCCTCTAAGCTAAGGCGGCGACGTCGAGGCAATACAACTCTGCATAACGTTTGTCCATCTATGGCGTTCATCAGAAACATAAACCATAAAAAAAATATTGCAAAAGGAATCAAATCTGTGACCTTCGCATTACGAGAGTGACACGCTGCCCCTGAGCCAAGGTGGCATGTGTACTACTTTAGTGTTACTATTACCCAACATTCTGTGGTCTAGAATGCATTGAACATCTTTAACAGTAAGTTAGTGGATTTAAATTATGATGAGAAGTGGCGTGATGTGTGCGATGATGTTGAGCACGATTATGGCTTAGCAGAGTACGAGCTCCATCACTGGCAGCAGTTGGGTCTGGCCAAGACAGGTACAATAGAATATTACAACATAGAAAATGGAATATTCCATCCTGGAGAGTAGAATATTCCAACAAGGAGAACACGATGTTCGAACCAAGATAATGAATATTCATTATATTTTTCTTTAAAATAACTTATCACAAGAACTGATCGTGAGAGCGCGGCAACGCAGCCTTCTTTTAGAGATTAAATTTTGTCCGATACGAAATATCTCTCCATCATTGTTCTCACCTGATACAAAAGCTCCCTCATCAAAACAAAGACTCTGGCCAATGTATCGCTTATTAACCCGCCCGCCCGCCGGGACGGTCAGGTTGGGCAGGCAGACAACGGACTTGGTCATCTTCGTATCACATTTTTTTTTATATTTTTTTCCTTGAATATGTTTATTTATGACATGCAGCACAAAGTACTTCGAAACAGTGGCATTGTAACTTTGGTTTTTTTTTCCATACTTAGAGAAACACGAATCATAAAAACAACCTATCCCAAAGAAAGTTAATCGCTTATTAATCGTTGATTGTGAGATATCAATACCTATTTCTATAAATTGGTGAACATAGTGGGCGTGGCCTACATATTTCAAAAAATCCAAGAATGTTCTTGCTCAAATACCTCTTCAATCAGAGTAGCAATACTAGGAAAATGGCCGATATCGATTTCATTACCCTTTGCGCAGGATTCATCTGCTAAATGTATGTATATAATTAGTGCGCTAGTTCATTCATTCAAAGATCCGCTTAAAAACAGTTTACTGCAGAAACCGAGAAGGATCAGGATAGAACATACCTACATACATATTCATGTATTTGTCATTTTTTCAACACAAGCGTAGACTAGACAACTACTTATTAAAGCCGATTATTAAATAAATTTACTTGTGTCATACTAAACACATGTCATGGCTGTTGGGGCCGTCTCCCTGAGCCCGCTCGCCGGGTCGGCCGGCCCGCCCGCCGGGACGGTCAGGTTGGGCAGGCAGACAACGGACTTGGTCATCTTCGTAGCGCCAGCCTGGAATAGCGGACTATTCCGTTCGTGTTAAAGTGAGAGTCGAGAAGCGTGGGAAGGATATAGAAATATAAGAATTTTGACAATTTTTCCTATACTCAGGCATGGCAAATAGTGGAATAGGTATTCTAAATTCCGAGAAACTCAATTTTAGCACCTACTGAAAATGATAATTTTTAAAGTTGGCATTGTGTTATATGTAGACGATATCTCGGCGAGAATTGATAAAAGTACATCAGACACCAACCGCTGTGTACGAGATCATCTGCGTCGCGACGGCGCACTCGGCAAAGCAGCGATTGCCCTTGATGACCATCTTGAACATGTTAGGGTTCAGAGGCGTGCCGCCAACGCCCGCCATCCTGCACGATGAGCACGCGGCTTCGGCGTCAGTCGCGCAAGTCGCCTAAAAAGAGCACGAAACTCTCAACTTCTTCCTGACCGTTGAAGTCTCTCTAAATTCCATGCTCTCTCGCCCTCGTGTTAAGTTTTTTTTTCTTTATAAAAGAGCATGAGAGAATAAATGACGAAAAGTATAATAGTGTTGCACAAATATTTTAGCGATTAAAATACAACTCAACAAATTTAGACGAGTTAAAACTGACATTGATGTTTGTGATTATTACACTATACTTTTCGTCATTTATTCTTTGATGCTCTTTTATAAAGAAGCAAAGTCACAATCTCACACGCAACGTTTTTCTTTATTCATAGTAACAAGTACGCAAAGCAAAAAAGTGAACCTGGGTAATTGTCTGCATATTTTCGAGATTCCTCCAGCCCACGCCTCGCTCGCAAAAGACGTAGTTTTTGATCGCTGGAGCTGGCGCAGTGCCCGCGTTCTAAAACATAGGAGACGCATTAGGGCGAAGGCATCACTTGAACACAGTTTTTGTTGTCGTAGTAGAGAACAAGTAACAGTGCGATGAAATATTGATTGCCAGATAATATACTGATTCAAATACACCGACCGACGTGTAGATCAACTCAGCATTTTGATAATTTTCCCATCGTCTAATTGCAAAAGCGGAATATTCTATACTCCGGGACAATTAACAGCTAAACCGAAAATGAAGAAAGAATAAACCTATTTTTTGACATAGTCTTATATCTTCACATTCGAAACAGGCAATAAAAGTGCGAACCGATGTGTAGATTATACCATTCTTGCAGATGGCATTGTAGCCGTTGAAGTACTCCTCGTACTGGTAGACGATGTCGCCAAAGTTGGCTGCGCCGGTGCCGGCCGGAAGACTGGTGGCAGGCAGCTGCTGGAGAGCCGGACAGTCCGCGGCTGCCGGCGTCGGTGCGATTGGGAGTGTGGCGGCTGAAGAGAGTGTTAACTCTTTTTTAATAGGCCTATTCCTTGACGAATATGTCAATTTAAAAATTGGCATATTCTTCAAAGCATTCATAATTCCTTTCTTTTTGTATTTACATACATACGTATCTTTGTTTTGGATTTATTTTTTTTCTTTTAATCAGAGACTGCATATTGTAAGTGAATACATGCTCTCGATACTAGTGCGTTATTCATGTTCACTAATGAATAGTTGCGACAGGAGGGAATATATCGAGGAAAGACGTGAGAAACTAACGATCAACGGCGCAGAACAAGCTCTGGCGGTTGGCTGCAGGCGTCCACATATTATTAGCGGCGCAGGTCAGCGGACCCTGCACCTGCTTCACGAAGTTTGGAGACGCTTCATCCTGGAAAAGAAAAAGATTGCCAACTTCAGCAGGTTTATTAATTCGATAACAATAATGAAGCAGGTAGACCAGTCCACATCTCGTAGTATATTCTCACTAATCTCATGATAGAAATTTTTTTATTTACGTCCTCTAACAAGATGCCTGAATTCTTTCATTCTACTAACATAGTCGACGAGTCGGTCGCCGACCTTGCAGCGAATCTGGCACGTCGTGATGACTGGCTGATAGCAGAAGGAGCCTTCTGGGCAGTAGACGTAGAAGTCCAACTCTTCCGTCGCGGGAACCACCGGGCACATACACGTTCCGGCTGATATCAATGGAAAGTGTAATGATTTTTTTTTACAAATACCTTTGCATGCCAATATCGACAAGAACTCGATCAAAATCGATCGATACCTGGTCCACATTGCATATCCAGCGGCGCCTTGCTCATACCGAAACCGGGCGTAGGAACGACCAAGTTGGGCAAACAGCGCACCGCCTTTGTCTGCTTCATCATTCCATCCTATGAAAGACAAATCGAATGACTTACTTTTTTTCTCTCTTTTTTTCGCCTATAAATATAAGATGACGACGAAAATAGAACGGTTGGAATTAAATACTTACAACAGTGTAAGAGACGACGAATGCTGGGTCGACGCATTCGGCGAAGCAGAGATTTCCAGTCGAGACCATCTTGAACTTGTTGCTGTCGAGTGGCCTGCCGTTAATGCCGGTTTGTGAGCAGGGCATGCAAGCGGCTGCCGCAGTCGTGGCGCATGTTGCCTGGGAAAAGAAGAATATTTGATGCAATAAAAAAAATTCGCTTTTCCCCGCGTTCAGGTCTTTTTTTTGGAATCTTTGTTTCTGAACAACTTTATGTTTATTCCGGCATCTTCAAACCTGGTTAATTTCTGATTTGACTCGAGAATAAAAACCGGCCTCTTATATACAATTAATTCCTTATATTCAAAGTCATAATATCATGTAAGCTGTTCATTCGTCAGCGAACCTGATTAATCGTCTGCATCGTCTCGAGATTCCTCCATCCAACGCCTCGTTCGCAGAAGACGAAGTTCGTCTCTACTCGAACTGGTGGCGAGCCCGAGTTCTGTGATTATGTTGATTGAAAGTATTGGCATTTGGAATGGGCTACATATATAATAATTCTTTTTTTTTCAATGTAGACCACTTTGTCCAGACGAATGCCTACGTGCATTTACGACGATATCAATTTTAAAAAATGGACTTTTTTCAATGGGTGAATTTTGTGTCCCGAAATTAGAATATTCCACTAATTTTTTCCACCAAACCTGACTATTGTAAAATTGAAAAGTCAGCGTTTTGATAATTTGTACTATCGTCAGTAATTGCAGAAGTGGAATATTCTTAATTCCGGGACAAGTTAAAAGCTGAACCGAAAATGAAGAATATACCAATCTTTTGTTTGTCACATTCGAAAAAGGCAATAATAGTGCGAACCGATGTGTAGATGACTCCATTCTTGCAGACTGCATTGTAGCCGTTGAAGTACTCTTCGTACTGGTAGACGAGGTCACCAAAGTTGACGCCAAGCGTGGTGGGAAGCAGAGTTGGATTGACCGGCATAAGTGGCGGGCAGTCGGCAGCAGCAGGTGTCGGCATCGCTGGCAGCGTCGCGGCTATAACATTGATATTTTTTTTTATGTTTAATTATTATTTGAAATTTGCGCCATTAAAAACATATTAATGGATTCTGACGATCGACGGCGCAATACAAGGCCTCGCGCTTGGCCACAGGCGCCCACGTGTTCGCCGAACACTTCAGTGGGCCCTGAACTTCCTTGAGGAAGTCTGGCGCAGACTCGTCCTGGTAGTATGGTATATGTATTTATGCTTCAACAATGGAATACACCTCAAGTTTGTTCCATCTCAATTGCCTTAAGAAAATGCATGTTGAAAAAGTATTATAAATTTAATTTTGGATATTTACTATTCAAATTAGTCGCATTCTCCTCCTCTATTCTGTGTTTACTAACGTAATCCAGCAGTCTTTCGCCGCTCCTGCAGCGAATCTCGCACGTCGTGATGACCGGCTGGTAGCAGAAAGAGCGCTCCGGACAATAGACGTTGAAGCTGGACTCGCGTGTGTCGGCAACCACCGGGCACATGCATGTTCCGGCTGTATGTCAAGGTAAGGTGTCATGATTTTCACAAAAAAATACCCTTCCAACGAAGTTTTACAAAAGATCGATCGATACCTGGTCCGCACTGCAAATTCATCGGCTCTTTCAGTGTTAGATCCGCGATGCTGCCGGGCGTAGGAACGATCAAAGTGGGTTGGCAGCGCACCGCCTTTGTCTGCTACTTCATGCCGTCCTGTGAAAGGAAAATAAATCGCAATGATTTTTCTTCTTCTTTTTTTTACCAATAAATAGAGTGAACGAGTTCAGGGGTGGCCAACCCCGGCCCCGGCCCCGGGGGCCGGGGCCGGGCCGAGCCTGGGGGCCGGGGCCGACCTCGGGTGCCGGGGCCGACCCTGGGGGCCGGGGGCCGTGGATAATTGAATGAAGTTCACCCCCTAGTTGAACAACACGAGCAAATTTATGATGAAAAGTGCTCCGATTTATATCGTATACGTTTCAGATGTACGAATTTTCCCGATTTTGAATGAATTTTTCCTCCGACGCAGAAATTTTTTTAGATTTGGGGCCGGGGCCTCCTTCGGGGCCGACCTCGGGGGCCGGGGCCGACCACGGGGGCCGGGGCCTACCATGGGGGCCGGGGCCGGGGCTGGGGCCGCATATTTTCGGCCCCCGGCCACCCCTGAACGAGTGTAATAAAAAAAGGTTAAAGAACTTACGACAGTATACGAGACAACGTATGCGGGGTCGACGCATTCGGCAAAGCATTTATTTGCAGTCGCGACCATCTTGAGCTTGTTACTATCGAGCGGCTTCCCGCCAACGCCGGTTTGCGAGCACGCCATGCATGCGGAAGCCGCATTTGTGGCGCATGTCGCCTGAGAAAAGAAGATTATTAGATTATTCGATGCAATATTAGATTATTTGATGCAATGTTAAATTATTTGATGCAATGTAAATTATTTGATGCAATTTCAAAGTCATAATATCATGCATGTTGTTGATTCGTCAGCGAACCTGATTAATCGGCTGCATCGTCTCGAGATTTCTCCACCCTACGCCTCGCTCGCAGAAGACGTAGTTCGTCTCTGCTCGAACGGGAGGTGAGCCCGCGTTCTGTGAATTTACGATTTGACGATATGACAAGATATCTTTGTATTCTAAGTAAAGAATAATAGTACGAACCGATGTGTAGATTATTCCGTTCTTGCAGACTGCATTGTAACCGTTGAAGTACTCTTCGTACTGGTAGGCGAGGTCGCCAAAGTTGGTAGTGCCGACCGAGGCGGGAATCAGGGTCGGATTGATCGCCGAGAGTGGCGGGCAGTCGGCAGCAGCAGGTGTCGGCATCGTTGGCAGTGAGGCGGCTATAACATTGGTTTATGTTTTTTTTGTAAAATATTTTTAATATCTTTAATTATTATTTGAAATTGGCGCCAAGTTCCTTCTTATAAAAACCTTCTTAACTATTTTCTGATAGAAAATTGAAAACAAAAATGAGGGAATTGGGATGCTGACGATTGGTAGCGCAGTAAAGGCCCTCTCGCCTGGCAGCAGGCGTCCATGTGCCCGCCGAGCACTTCAGCGGACCTTGGACTTCCTTGAGGAAGTCTGGAATTCCTTGAGGCTCCTGCAGGTATGGTACACATACATATGTTTCCACAATGGAATATACCTCAAGTTTATTCGATCTCAATTCTCTCTTGAAAATGTGTATAGAAATAGTATTAGTTCATATTTTACAAATGAAGATCGAGCATCATTACTATTCAAATTATTCCCATTCTACTCTTCAATTCCGTGTTTACTAACGTAATCCAGCATTCGGTCCCCGCTCTTGCAGCGAATCTCGCACGTCGTGATGACCGGCTGGTAACAGAAGGAGTTCTCCGGACAATATTCGTAGAAGCTTAACTCGGGCGTGTCGGCAACCACCGGGCACATGCAGGATCCGGCTGTAAGTCAAAGTAAAGTGTCCTGATTTTTACACAAAAATACCCTTCTAACGAAGCTTTGCAAAAGATCGATCGATACCTGGTCCGCATTGCAAATTCATCGGCTCTTTCAGTGTTAGATCCGCGATGCTGCCGGGCGTAGGAACGATCAAAGTGGGTTGGCAGCGCACCGCCTTTGTCTGCTTCTTCATGCCGTCCTGTGAAAGGAAAGTAAAACGCAATGATTTTTCTTCTTCTTTTTTTACCTATAAAAAGAGTGAACGAGTGTAATACAAAATAAAGGTTAAAGAACTTACGACAGTATACGAGACAACATATGCGGGGTCAACGCATTCGGCAAAGCATTTATTTGCTGTCGCGACCATCTTGAGCTTGTTACTATCGAGCGGCTTCCCGCCAACACCGGTTTGCGAGCACGCCATGCATGCAGAAGCCGCATTTGTGGCGCATGTCGCCTGATAAAAGAAGATTATTAGATTATTCGATGCAATATTAGATTATTTGATTCAATATAAGATTATTTGATGCAATGTAAATTATTTGCTGAAATTTCAAAGTCATAATATCATGCATGATGTTCATTCGTCAGCGAACCTGATTAATCGGCTGCATGGTCTCGAGATTCCTCCACCCTACGCCTCGCTCGCAGAAGACGTAGTTCGTCTCTGCTCGAACTGGAGGTGAGCCCGAGTTCTGTGAATATACGATATGACGATATGACAAGATATCTTCGCATTCGAAGCAAAGAATAATAGTGCGAACCGATGTGTAGATTATTCCGTTCTTGCAGACTGCATTGTAACCGTTGAAGTACTCTTCGTACTGGTAGGCGAGGTCGCCAAAGTTGGTAGTGCCGACCGAGGCGGGAATCAGAGTCGGATTGATCGCCGTGAGTGGCGGGCAGTCGGCAGCAGCAGGCGTCGGCGTCGGTGGCAGCGTCGCGGCTATAACATTGGTTCATGTTTTTTCTTATATTTTTAACATTTAATTATTATTTTAAATTGGCGCCAAGTTCCTGCTTATGAAAACCTCCTTGATTATTTCGTTATTGAAAATTTAAAAAAAAATGAAGGAATTGGGATGCTGATGATTGGTAGCGCAATAAATGCCCTCTCGCCTGGCAGCAGGCGTCCATGTGCCCGTCGAGCACTTCAGCGGGCCTTGGACTTCCTTGAGGAAGTCTGGAATTCCTTGGGGTTCCTGCAGGTTTGGTACACATATGTTTCCATAATGTTAGATACCTCATGTTGGTTCTGTCTTAATTCTCTCGAGAAAATTTGGATAGAAATAGTATTATACTCATATTTTACAAATGAAGATCGATTATCTTTACTATTCAAATTATTCCCATTCTACTCCTCTATTCCGTGTTTACTAACGTAATCCAGCATTCTGTCGCCGCTCTTGCAGCGAATCTCGCACGTCGTGATGACCGGCTGGTAACAGAAGGAGTTCTCCGGACAATATTCGTAGAAGCTTAACTCGGGCGTGTCGGCAACCACCGGGCACATGCATGTTCCAGCTGTTGACAAGTTGGATTACATCATTTTCACAAAAAAAAAAAACAGAATTCTTCTAAATACTAAAAGTCTTCGACGGCTTCAAGATGGGAAGGATTTCGACCATTCCTCGCATGCCGGAATCTAACGAAGTCACCACAGATATTGGGCTTCTAATACTATCGTGCCAACCGAATAATAGAATAAATAAATAAATAAATACTAAATAATAGCTTAATTGGCACTCATGTACCTCTTATCAATCCGTTGGAGACAAATAGGAAGGATCTAGATAATTATGCATATATTTTAGACATTTTGAAGTTTGCAGGATTTTTACATAATCTTAAAAAACGAGAACCTGGCCCACACTGCAAGTTCGTCGGCGCTTTGACGGCGCCTGATCCAACGATGGGCACGGCCAAGTTCGGCAGACAACGCACCGCCTTCGTCTGGCCTCGAATTCCGTCCTGAATGAAATATGTTATCTGTGCTTATTCATTCATCCATCAAAAGCTCAATGATGCGACAACGTTTAATAGCGACAAAGAGCATTGAAATTGGTATTTGCTTCCGAGAAAAGCGAAAGTAAAGGCATAACAGGATGGACGACACAATTGGAGTACAAGAAAGATACCAACCCAAGGAGTTTTAATTTTTTTATTTACTTTTTGCTTATTGAACATGGATTATAGACCAAATATTTGTAATGTTTTTCCCCGTGGAGCCAGCATTAGCCCTAGAATGAGTGAACTGCAGCCGACTTACGACTGCGTACGAGACAACATAATTCGGATTGATGCACTCGGCAAAACAGAGATTGCCCGTCGCGACCATCTTGAGCTTGTTGCTATCGATTGGCTTCATGTTGATCCCGGTCATTTGGCAAGCCGCACAGACGACCGCAGCGTTTGTTGCGCAGGTTGCCTGAATATAGATTTTTGAATTTCATGTTCAAAATTCCTTTTTCCTCTTCTTCTTCATTGCTCTACTGCTCGCTCTCTGTGATTAAAAAGGAAATCTTCGCCATTTCAAGGCCGCGCACTCGTTTCACTTTCATCTTCGCTTAGACCCATTTCAAGTGAGCTAGCCGAGAGCGAAAGAGAATTGACACATCACTAGAGGTGTCCTCCATATCTCGGTCGAACCGCGTTACGGACAGTTTGGGTCCCCATAAAATGCCCTTCAGCTCAAACCTGCGTCGCCGGCTGGTCGTTTGCATCGAGATTCAGCCAGCCCCTTGCGTCTTCGCAGAAAACGTAGTTATCAACTGCAGGAACGGGTGGGCCGCCATTGTTCTACAGAAGATGACTTTGATAACCGTCTTTAGGCTGATAAACTATTTTCACGAGAAACGGAGAATAATGCTACAAGGAGCCATAATTTATATGATGCTTAATTATAATTAATTTATATGATGCTTAATTAATATATATGTAGACAGTGCAAAATTCGTGCAAACACCGCGAATTCGAATATTCCACTTTTCACCTAATTTGAATACTCTTATGAAATTGCTGCTGCTAACCGATGTAAAAATGACTCCATTCTCGCACACGGCGTTGTAGCCCTTGAAGACTTCTTCGTACTTGTATCGGATGGCGCCAAAGTTGGCGCCAGAGCCTGCAGGAAGCGCCGAGGCCGGCAGCTCGCGGAGAGGCGGGCATTGGGCGCTAACCGATGACGCTGGCAACGGCGTCGTCGGTAGCCCAGCCACTGAAATTATAATACATATTATATATATACATAATATATGTATATAATTTATATTATATATGCATATTAAATTTTCTGATCTAGGAGCTTTTTAAGAAATTGTATATCTGAAAATATAAACAAAATAAAATGAAGCTTTCCCGGTGTCGCACACATGAGCGCCATACGTGCCGAGGCTGGCGTCCACATCTGATTCGCCGCGCATACCAAAGGCTCCAAGGTTCTGTCGAAGCCGGTGGCCGTGTCGGCTTCATCCTTCAAAATAGCAAAAAAAATATGCAGCCGTTTGGAGATCACTATTTCTGTTTTTTTTTTGCTCAGCTATTCTTAGTAAGGGAAGGAAAGATTTGACTGAGTTGTTTGAGAAGTTCCTCATTTCTGACATAATCGATGAGCGTATCCATGCCGTCGCACTAAATCGAGCACGCAGAGATCATATGTATAAGCTCTTTTCCACATAAAAATAGTTCTTTACTCACTGTTTTGTGTGTTGTTCTAAATTTTTAAATATTGGTTTACGTTTTTAAAGCACTTCTTTTGCTTTTTCGTTATCAAAGCATGCCTTCGTAAAAGGTCCTTGCGTAAACTTTGATCCTAAAACATGCGTGTAAGCCGAGTTAACTGCCATTTATTAAGCGAGCCCGCGTTCGAGTTGCGCAAGGTGCTCGTGCCGACCGAGCAGATGGTCACTGAATCATGTAGCGATATATTCCAGCTCTGTAATGTCAAAAAGCCAGTTTGGACTTGAGGGGCTATAAACATTGACGATAATATATATATATATATATATATATATATATATATATATATTATATATATTATATACATTATATGTTTCTATATTAGAGATGCCATATTTTACATTTACCTATGTACATACATATACTACATATATTATTCTTCTTATAATTCCTGCTATGTTCATGCCGGAAGTAACGTTAAAGTTAATGTTAAAGTTTAATGCCAAATTTACAACATGCTGTTTTTTCAGAGCCGTTACCCGTGCGAGATATCGTCGAGTACGCAAGCTAAAGACACTCGCCAAGTGCTGCGATAGCTACTACCAGACGAAGCAAAACTTGTGTAAGCGTCAGCCTATCCGTATAAGCGATACTTCTCCCGCTTTATAAAATAAAAGAGCGCACATGATCATAATTATTTCCATTTTGCTCCTCAGCCTTAGTTTCATCAGTTTTCTGTACATGACGTTGAAATTATTGCTGTAATGTATCTCTGCCTTCTCAGAATCTAACTGCCTCTTTATCTCTCTCTTCCTCGTTCTTTCTCCATATCTTTTTCCCTTTCCCCCTCTCTCTCCCGCTAACATTTTCTGTATAAATTGTTACAATAAGTAGCAAAAGCTTCACTTTTGAAACGTTAAAATGTCGACGGTGGCAATTAAACACATGTGCGACGTTTGATTCTTCCCCAAAACGAAAATTCATATTGACCATAAAAAGGAAATCAGGGAAGAATCCACGTATGTGAAGAGGATGGAGCTACTTTGATGGCTGCTTTTGCATATATAGACGCGTAAAGTTGTCAGAAGACAATCGCAAGGAATGGCGAAATCCGGCAGCGGCCGCCACGTCCTTACATGCATTCTGCTGTCTCTTTGCACCATTCACCGCGTGATCGGACAACTTCAATTCTGTCGAGGTTTGATATCAAAGTCTTTTTGGGCGGAATTCGGCAAGCGGACCTCTCTCACAACGATTTCTTAAAAGTCATTAATCATAATACGAAAAGAAATTTATTTAAGTATTTAGACTTACCGTGTTATCTATTAGCCACCCCCCCTCATTATTAGAAGACCCCCGCCCCACTCTAATAGTATCCCCCTCTGAAAATCCCATTGTAAAATAGTACTCCTCCCTCTAGTAGAACCCCACCCCCTTTCCGATGGTCCCCCCCTAGCAGTGTAGATCGAGATGTACCACTGTTCCTGGAGGCATGGGATGCTCTCGCCGATGAACTGATGGCACATTCATTCAAAATCTGTAGCAAAACTGATATTCCAGCGATGATTCCATTGAATTCGAGCACCGATTCTTTCTTTTTTGAGAATAAAATATTGTTATCAAACTTCTAGTGTCTCACATTGAAAAATAGTACCCTCACTTCTAATAGAAACCCCCCCCCCTCTAATAGTGCCCCTCCCCCGCAAGAGTATTGAAAAATTGTTTCCTGTTGTGGCGTACTATGTACTGATTCTGGCGTCTGTAGTTGTGTCTGACGAAGGGGAAGTACAATAGTGCTTTATCTCTGCATGCTATGATAGGGAGGGATATAGAGAGGGGGACATGGTGAAGAGGGGGAGGGGGCAGCCGCCTTTTCTTGCCATCGCTACTCCTGTTCCGTTCCACTTCACTGTCCTTTTCCCTCTCCACTTCTTGGCAGCTCCGGTAGAGGGTGGAGCCTTCCTTGGAGGTTCCGCTGTGACAATCCCCAGGTGTACTATAAGAGAAAATAAGATATATAAATAAATAAATTTCTTCAGCAACGTGCACAGATACACGAGAAGTGTGCGACGTTGACTGGATTCGCTCGCCTCCATCGTGGGGGCAAAGTCATAACCCATGCCAGGTTTTCTTATGGGACACTGTCTCACGAGCTCTCTGCCAAAATACATCAAATCAGAGGAACGATATCACTTATTGATATGCATCTCATGCAGTAAGATGCTCGATTCTTAAGCAAGCAACTACCGCCTCGCCGACAACTCAAGCTCCACCACCTACTGAACCGCCCAAGCCAGCGGTAAGTAGAGCTAAGCGGGTTAATGCTCGTAAAATCTACCAGACAATACGCAGTCAAATTAAAATAGTTAAAATGCAAATTCCTATTGAGCTGCCGACTCAGCGACAGCTCCTTCGAGAATATTATAACCCTTCAACCAAGAAGCGCGCATTCGCTGTCGTTAACTCCCCGCTCGAACGGGATCACTTCAACAATGGTTTTGACCCCAACAGTTACGGTAACTTATCTTGGCATATCCTATTTGTCACGAACACACAAACACAAACAATGTTTAATACTCCTCATTGACTTCCTCAACAGTTGACCTTGGCTACTCGATTCCGAACGAGTACATTAGGGAAGTTGAACTTGCCTGCGATATACCAACTGCCTTTTTCTTTCGGACTAAGTTCATCGGGACGGAACATGTTCTCAGTAAGCATCAAAGGCACCTTTGAGAGAAAGCAATCAGCCAATTTTATTATCTTGGCACGATTCTTAAATTCAAAGCCCTTTGTCAGACGAGACCTGGGAAATCCTCGTCTATCATGGTTTTCCTGATCTTGGCGTCGCGATGACTGCAATGTACTATTCGCCAGTTAGGAAAGGTTAAATTAGAAGAAAAATCTGAAAAGAGCATATTGTGTAACATCCTTTTTTTTTTTCTTCGTACAATTCAAAGTCAACTAACAGAAAAAATTATAGGCATGCATACTTCATGTATTCTTTTAAAATATTTATTCATTACAGACGTAATGTACTTCCAACCCATGGCAGCCGACCCAGGATATCGGCTCAAGTACTATGAATTTACTGATGCAAATATTATCAAGAATAGTATGTTTTGTCTCTGGCCAACTGCCACCACACCGACTACGACTCCACCACCGCATACTCTGCTGGTAAATAGAAGTCAAGCGGGTGCCTACATACATGTGAAATCTCGTAGAATAAGTAGTGTAAAAAAGAAGACAAATCTAAATGGCGCTAGCATGTAAATTTCTGCCTTTGAGATTCCTCGACAGCTAATTCGCGCGTACTTCAATCCTTCGACCAAGAAGCACGCATTCGCGGTTGTCAACTCCCGAGCGCATTTTCTTCAACAATGGATATGAGCCAGTGAGCCAGTGAGAGTCCCCTATGCTGAGCATTTCCCAACGCATTTCCGTCCTCATGCATTTCGGAGCTTCAATTTACTACTACCAGGCAGTTCTTTCAAAGAAAATTTTCTGTTTTGCAATAAAGTCTGTCTGAAGTGACCACACAAATCATCAAAACAACGGTTTAAGTAAGTATCAGCGTCTTTTCTTCCCTCGCTTTTCATTTTGAGTATCGTAGAAGCCCAAAATGACTAGCAGTAAACCGCGCGGTTTGAAGAGCCATGATTATATTTGTTAATGCCGCTACATAACACACAATGTTGGAAGATCATCTTTGACTTGCTCGACAGTTGACCTTGGATACTCGATTCCGGAAGAGTATGTTGCACAAGTAAAGGCAGACTGCAGCCAGAAGAACAACGCAGCCGACTGCCAGATTAACACTAAAGTCATCTTTGCGTCATACGATACGTTCTACAAGAATGATCCCGGTTAGCATAAAAGCTTCCATTGAGAGAAACCAGCAAAGCCAATTTTGTGCCGCATAATCGTTGGCATTATTCTTCCACTCGAAGCCTGATTTTTCTGCAGCGGAATATTGGGTAATTAGTGATGGTTGGGACAGCGGGAATTATTCGCTCGGCGTTGCGATGAAGCTACCAATGTACGGCGCGACAAAGTGCTTGTTTCCTCACATGTCGACCTCTCCGAGAGGTGCAATTTAAAGATTAAAAATAAACATAGAACTAAACAGAGCTTATTAAGCCACAGTAAATGAAAACGTTAAATCTCGCCGCATACTTACTTCATAATAAAGTGAAGTGGTCATCAACATATTCTTTCAAAAAAAGGTGTAATTACAGATCTCATTTACTGCACAGCCCTCCTGCCTGAATGGAACGGCACCGGACCGCAGCCTGTACTGGAAGTGACGGACTGCCTTAAATACCCTCATGAAATGGAACGGAATGGAAATACCGATTATGTATCCGCATACTATTGGATCTCTGGCCATGATAGTGCCTCGAGACCATTGTTGATTTCTCGCCGTGGGCAATGCAGTTTAAGTAAATTACCAGCTTAAGAGACATTGAAAGTCTGGAAGGTGTAAACTGCAGAAATTCGATATCGAACCATATGGTACACTGCAACGAACAACAATAATTAGGCGAACCAAGACTGAAAACGACAAGTTGGCAATCGAAAGGGGCCATTTTGAACGGCTAGCATATAAAGTTTACGTTCTATGTATGTATGCCTAAAGGATTGCGTGAGAATGTTATATTTTGAAGCGGCAACACGGCAATGGATAACAAACAAACAAATAAAATCACGAAATGGCGCCGAAAACGACAATGACGGCGTGAGTGATCACATGAACCTTTTACATGGCCAGAGAGCTTCCATCGAAAAATGAATTCTATAACTGAGCTGTACTATTCCATTAAATCACATACTTCGGTAACAATCCAAAAATAAAAAAAATTAACCCAAATTCAGCCTCTTCATCCGTCGGAAAGATAACAAGAAAAATCGGCCTTAAATTATACGGTGAAATGCGAATTCTGGCACTCTTACGATAATTAGGAAC
Organism: Allodiplogaster sudhausi; assembly: GCA_945643635.1. Lineage (NCBI taxonomy): Eukaryota > Metazoa > Nematoda > Chromadorea > Rhabditida > Diplogasteridae > Allodiplogaster > Allodiplogaster sudhausi. The sequence continues at coordinate 1,621,710 of CALZFC010000356.1, forward strand.
GAAAAAATTAACCATCAGAAACGTCGGTTCACAAGACGATCTCGCAAGTTGAAGGAACACAAAAATCCTTTTCATGACATAAGCGATTATGTAGGTTGAGTTCACAAGACGATCTCGCAAGTTGAAGGAACACAAAAATCCTTTTCATGACATAAGCGATTATGTACTTGAGCCGATATCCTGGGTCGGCTGCCATGGGTTGGAAGTACATTACGTCTGTAATGAATAAATATTTTAAAAGAATACATGAAGTATCCATGCCTATAATTTTTTCTGTTAGTTGACTTTGAATTGTACGAAGAAAAAAAAAAGGATGTTACACAATATGCTCTTTTCAGATTTTTCTTCTAATTTAACCTTTCCTAACTGGCGAATAGTACATTGCAGTCATCGCGACGCCAAGATCAGGAAAACCATGATAGACGAGGATTTCCCAGGTCTCGTCTGACAAAGGGCTTCGAATTTAAGAATCGTGCCAAGATAATAAAATTGGCTGATTGCTTTCTCTCAAAGGTGCCTTTGATGCTTACTGAGAACATGTTCCGTCCCGATGAACTTAGTCCGAAAGAAAAAGGCAGTTGGTATATCGCAGGCAAGTTCAACTTCCCTAATGTACTCGTTCGGAATCGAGTAGCCAAGGTCAACTGTTGAGGAAGTCAATGAGGAGTATTAAACATTGTTTGTGTTTGTGTGTTCGTGACAAATAGGATATGCCAAGATAAGTTACCGTAACTGTTGGGGTCAAAACCATTGTTGAAGTGATCCCGTTCGAGCGGGGAGTTAACGACAGCGAATGCGCGCTTCTTGGTTGAAGGGTTATAATAGGCTCGAAGGAGCTGTCGCTGAGTCGGCAGCTCAATAGGAATTTGCATTTTAACTATTTTAATTTGACTGCGTATTGTCTGGTAGATTTTACGAGCATCGACCCGCTTAGTTCTACTTACCGCTGGCTTATGCGGTTCAGTCAAGTTGTCCGAGCACGCGGTGAGTGGTGCAAAGACACAGCAGAATGCATGTAAGGACGTGGCGGTCGCTGCCGGATTTCGCCATTCCTTGCGATTGTCTTCTGACAGCTTTATGCGTCTATATATGCAAGCAGCCATTAAAGTCTTCACATACGTGGATTCTTCAACGAATTTCTTTTATGGTAAACATGAATCTTCGTTTTGGGGAAGAATCAAATGTCGGATATGTCGACGGTGGCAATTAAACAAAATTTCTTTACAGAATTTCTTTAAGCAATATCTTTTCCATCTACATTAAAATGTTCACGCTAATTGCTTTACTGTGCGAGGAGAAATGTTCTTAAACGTGCGCCCTACTCGACCACCTCAAAAAGATGCCAGTTCTTCAATTCCTTATAACTTTTTTAAATGAATTTTTTTGGCTCCAAGACCAATCCCATTCGATTCTGCCGGTTTTACTTTATCTAGAAAGAACTTTTATGCAAAATCTGAGACGATGATTTTCCTAGGGCCCCAGCATTTTGATTCTCTCGCAAATCGCGTCATATATTCTTCTTCTAATAATTCATGCTATGTTACTATGCCACGTGCTGACTTATACATGCCGGAAGTAAAGTTAAAGTTAATGTTAAAGTTTAATGCCAAATTTACAACATGCTGTTTTTTCAGAGCCGTTACCCGTGCGAGATATCGTCGAGTACGCAAGCTAAAGACACTCGCCAAGTGCTGCGATAGCTACTACCAGACGAAGCAAAACTTGTGTAAGCGTCAGCCTATCCGTATAAGCGATACTTCTCCCGCTTTATAAAATAAAAGAGCGCACATGATCATAATTATTTCCATTTTGCTCCTCAGCCTTAGTTTCATCAGTTTTCTGTACATGACGTTGAAATTATTGCTGTAATGTATCTCTGCCTTCTCAGAATCTAACTGCCTCTTTATCTCTCTCTTCCTCGTTCTTTCTCCATATCTTTTTCCCTTTCCCCCTCTCTCTCCCGCTAACATTTTCTGTATAAATTGTTACAATAAGTAGCAAAAGCTTCACTTTTGCCACGTTAAAATGTCGACGGTGACAATTAAACACTTGTGCGACGTTTGATTCTTCCCCAAGACGAAGATTCATATTGACCATAAAAGGGAAATCAAGGAAGAATCCACGTATGTGAAGAGGATGGAGCCACTTTGGTGGCTGCTTTTGCATATATAGACGCGTAAAGTTGTCAGAAGACAATCGCAAGGAATGGCGAAATCCGGCGGCTGCCAACACGTCCTTGCATGTATTCTGCTATCTCTTTGCGCAATTTCCCGCGTGCTCGGACAACTTGAATACTGTCGAGGTTTGATGTCAAAGTCTTTTTTGAGCAGAATTCGACAAGTGGACCTCTTTCACTGCGTTTCCTTGTAAGTCATTAATCATTATACGAACAGAGGAAATAAAAGTAAATTATTTATTTATTCATGCTGTATTGTCTTCAGCAACGTGCGCTACAAACACACGAGAAGTATGCGACGTTGACTGGATTCGCACATCTCCATCGTGGGGACGAAGTCATTTCCCATGCCAGGTTTTCTTCTGCGACACTGTTTCACGAGTTCTCAGTCACAATTCAGCAAATCTATCTGATTGATATCTTCTGTTGATATGCTTATCATGCAGAAAATGTTCGATTCTTAAGCAAGCAACAACGAACTCACCGCCTACTCAACCGCCCAGGCCAGCGGTAATCCACCAGAAAATACGCAAAGCAAACAAAAACCAAACGGTTAAAACTCAAATTCCTATTGAGCTTCCGACTCAGCGTCAGCTCGTCCGAGCCTATTACAACCCTTCGACCAAGAAGCACGCATTCGCGGTCGTTAACTCCTCGCTCGAACGGGATCACTTCAACAACGGTTTTGATCAAAACAATTACGGTAACTTGCCTTGACATATTGTATTTGTTACGGCCACGAACACAGAACCACAATGTTTAATGATCATCAATAACTTCCTCAACAGTTGACCTTGGCTACTCTATTCCGTTCGAGTACATTGATGAAGTTGGGCGTGCCTGCGATGCACAAGAGGACTGGTGGCGGACTCAGAGCATCTGGGCTCTTTTCAGTCAGCATTAAAGACACCTTTCAGAAACAGCAACAAAGCTAATTGTGCTCTGCTTTATTATCTTTAGCACAATTTTTCCATTCGAAGCACTTTTCTCTCAGATGAGACTTGGGAAATCCATGTATATCATAATGTTCCCCCTTGTCTCGGCGTCGCGATTACTGTACCGCATTGCGGGGCAAGCAAGTGCTACTATGCTTACTATTCGCCCGTTACGAAAGGTTAAATTAGAAAAAAACTGAAAAGAGCAAATTATGTAGCATCCTTTTATCTTTTCTTCTTCCTACAATTCAAAGTGAACTAATAAAAAAATATATAGGCGAGCATACTTCATGTATTCTTTTAAAATATTGTCAATTACAGATGTAATGTACTTCGAACACGGGTTAGCAAAACCAGATTATCGGCGCAAGTTCACCCCTATCCTTACTGATGGTGGTAATGGTATGAAGAATAACATGTTTTGTCTCTGGCCGACTGCCACCACACCGACGAAGACTCCACCACCGCATACTCTGCCGGTAAATGGAACTCAATCGGATGACTGCTAGATAAATCTCCCAGAATAAGGAAACTAAAAAAGAGTCAAACTAAATGGCACTAGCATGCTAATTCCTCTGTCTTTTGAGATTCCTCGACAGCTAATTCGCGCGTACGTCAACCCTTCGACCAAGAAACACGCATTCGCGATTGTCAACTCCCCACTCGAGCGCATTCACTTCAACAATGGATATGACGCCAATAATTACGGTAACTTCTCTTGACATATCCAACAGTCCGTGAGAAAACTCGCGGTCATCCCCTGGGTTGAGCATTTCCCAACGCGTTTACGTACTCATGCATTTCGGAGCTTCAATTTACTACTACCAAGCAGCTCTTTCAAAGAAAATTTTCTGTTTTGCTACAAAGTCTGTCTGAAGTGACCACACAAATCATCAAAACAACGGTTTAAGAACAGTATCGGCGTTTTTTCATTCCTCGCTTTTTATTTTAACGAAAACTGAGTATCGTAGAAGCCCAAAATGACTAGCAGAAAACCTCGCGGTTTGAAGGGCGGTGAATATCTTTGTTAATGCCACTACATAACACACAATGTTGGAAGCTCATCTTTGACTTGCTCTACAGTTGACCTTGGCTACTCGATTCCGGAAGAGTATGTTGCACAAGTGAATGCAGACTGCAGCCAAAAGTACAACGCAGCCGACTGCCAGCTTAACACTACAGTCATGTTGGCGTTATACACGAATCATAACGGTTAGCTTAAAAGCTTCCATTGAGAGAATCCATTCAAAGCTAATTTTCTGCCGCATTATCTTTGACAGAATTCTTCCACTCGAAACCGGTTTTTTTTCTGCAGTGGAATATTGGTCAATTAATGATGGTTGGGACAGCGGGAATTATTCGCTCGGCGTCGCGATGACGTTGCCAATGAACGGTGCCACGAAGTGCTTGTTTGCTTATACGACGAAATCTACGAGAGGTACAATTTAAAGATTAAAAACATAAAGCTAAACAGAGCTTATTAAGAGAGCATTTCAGAATCCTTCGATCAAAGCCTGCCCTAGGAAATTTTTTTCGATTTTGTTCACCAAAATTGAGTACAATAGACAATTCGATGTGGTCAAAAAATGGGCTGTATTTCTTGGTGTATATATGTTGGTCATTTATATTTTATTCAAAAAAAAATTATAAAAGTGCGTTGTTCCTATTTTAAGCAATCTTCATATTTGTTTATTATGTCTATATATTTGCAATAAAATTCGCGAAATTTAGTTGAGACCATGAACAGTAATGTATTCGCTTTTTTCCCCTTCGGCGGTGTAGCTTTTCAATCAAAATTATTTCGCCCGGTTTTTGTCTTCATATATTTTATATTTCAAAACTCAGGTTACTCGGCTACTCTTTACAAGGATCATGCCACTAACATTTCAAGTATGTTTTTCTTGTTATTTGGCAATAATGTCTACGCATTATGTCTATAAATGCTCTTATATGTATGTTTGTTCACATATATGTACATAACACATTTATTAATTAGAATAAGCAGCCAGCTTTTCGTTTTTTCTTTTTTTTTTTCGAAAGGATGTCTTCAAGGTATTTACAGCATGCCATGATCACTTCATCCATTAGCCCTGAGGCAATGGCAACCAGGCCATTCCTTTCTGGGTGGAGTCGGTGAGATTGCAATTAATATTCTCGCCAAATCGCTACCAAGAGGGCAATGGCATTTTTACAGTCAATCTTTTCAGTTCAACCCTTCCCTAACCCTTCCCTATCTCTCGGGCATCCAATGATCTTGTGGGTGTGATTTCGCTTTCATTTGCTCAGTTCCTCTAGGCTGTGGAGGAAATGAGAAGATTGCTACTCCCTATCTCTTCTCCAATGCCATCTCGGAGAAGGATACATGGCTTTGGTGACCACAGTTCCTGCTACAACAAGTAAGCCTTTTTCTATTTTTATGCTTACCCATTCTTTAAAAAAAATCAAACTTTCCAACCTTTGCAATCACCAAGTCCGACTTCGTTACCCGCAAATACATCCGGTGGGCGCACATGTATTTATGTAAAAACGCACATATCCGAAAATCGCTGGCAATTTAGAGAACATTTCACAAATTAATTTCAACAAAATAAGTCTTTGAATTTGTTCATATATGTAAGATTGGAAATGTACACATTCATATGTACATACATTCGTACGAAACAAGAATATTTAGGTGTGGATTTGAGAGACTCACACTTTTCTGTGCTGCCAACGAGCCTGGTTTCCCCAGCACCGCCATAGATCTGACGGACGTAATTTCGACCTCTACAGCATATGCCTCCTCCACTGCGCGGCGCCTAATTCTGTGGCACTTTAAACTCGTTTAGTAATTACTTATTTCCGAAATCTAAAATGTAAAAAATTTTACTCTTTAATTTTTCATAAATTTTGTGCATGTAGGGAAGAAAATAACATTTTTTTTCTTCTTATTTCTTTATTCTAAAATCTTCTCAAATTTTAGTGCCCTTAAGTTTTTGTTAAATTTTGTTCAAATAAAAAAGACATCGGTCGATTCACAATTACATTTATAAGAAGGTATTGATTGGTTCGTGTCTTGGTTTGGGTCGCAAATCTGTCTTTGTCCAAGTTTTACTATTTCACATTTCTATATTTACTGCTTCACTTCATACCTTAGTGCATGCAGTTTTCTGCAAAAGGGGAAAGCTGGGGAAAGGAAGGAGGGTCGGGCACTTGGTTTTTCACTCTCTCTCTCTCTCTCTCATCTTCCCCAGGCGATGAAAGAGAAAACTGAACTCTCTGCGGGCTGTTCTGCGTGACAGCTGCGTGGGCGATTGTCACGGATAAGATACGGCAGTGAAAAATTACAAAAAAAAAACTGCAACGGCTTGAGGCAATTTGACCCGGTTTTCGCATTATTTCTTATAGTATTAGGCTTCATGACAGATCAGGAAAAAAAGCTATTAACGAAGAAGACACAAAAGAGAGGTGAAAAGGGACTGTTTCTAATAGAGCAACCTCCAACAATACTTGTCCTTGCGCCATATCCTTTTCTATGACCAACAGCCATTTTATTATCGTTATATACCGTAATTTTTCTATAAGAACCCCTCCCCCTTTATTAGAACTCCCTCCTCCAATAGTACCACTCTTTAATAGTCCAATACCGCAGTTCGAGACCAATCTGGAATGAGTCCAGAAGAAATGGGATGCTCCTCCCAATGAACTGAATGCAAATTCATTCAAAAACTTCCGTAAAACGGAAATTCCAGTGATGATTCTATTCAAAATCTACTATGATTATTTTTTTTTTTGAAAAAAGTTGTAACCCATCTTTCAAGGTATCACATTGAGAAAATAGTACCGCACCCTCTAAGAGAAACCTTCCTCTAATAGTATCCCTTCCTCGCAAAGGTATTAAAACTAGTGCCGCGGGGTACTATTAGAAAAAATACGGTTTATTCATATAAAAATCAATTTTTTTTTGTTTATATTCTTTTTTATTTATTATAATAATCATGCAAGAGTAATATAATCTAACGATCGTATACAATTTCTATTCCCTCTCTCTGCCTGGTGGCGCTACGGCTGCTGTCTCCGAAGCAAAACTCGTATGCAACTCAGCCTCGACAGCCTTTCAAGATGGCAACGCGTTTGCGACCACCTACCTGCTCCCAGCGACCGTCTACTGCCGTAACAGTGAGCTAAAACAAAAATCATCTATCTCCTAAGTTCTTTCTTGTCAATAAAAAAATGTTTTAGGATATTCATAATCGTTTAAAAGTTACATTGCATTTCGCAGCTCCCTATTTTCGCATTATTGTTAGTGAGTAAGGCATAGTTTGTCAAAGAAGTCCGACATCGCGGAGAGAATGAGAGCGTCTAGAGAGGCATACAGCATGACTTCAATTCAGACAGTGAGCATGTATTCATGCTCATAAATTTCTCAGCTTAATCTACCGTTCACAAAGCATTAAGTAACATTTTACTTCTGTTAAAGGAGAAAAAAAACGTAACAGTAATATATTTGAAGACTACTGTAGTCGCAGACACATCCAATGGAAGTCATCGCTTCCTCTCCCCAGCCGTCCTAGACTAAGAGAGCGCTGGGATACAATGAGACCCCCAGGCCAATGGGGGGCAGTCAGTCTTGAATCCTCAAACTAACATTACCGCCTAGGGCTCTCCCAGGCGCGTACCCTTAAATGCGCACACATCCAAAATTTCCAAAAGTACTTCCCATCTTTCTAGTCTGCTTATAAATGATCGGTCGCTTTCCAATAAACTTCATATTTTTGACTCTCTTATAACTGCTCATAATCCCGCTGTATTCCCTTTTACAGAAACATGAGGAAGTGCAAGCTTTTCGATTTTTTGCCAAGCTGTTTCTGTCTCTCTCAGCCTTAAATCAGCAAATCTAACATTCCGTTGCGTCTATCGCAGTCCACGCTGCTTGTCATCTGAATTCCAGAGTTGCCTAGTGTATTTGTCTGAAGCCATATCGCAGTTTCCTACTGACCATCATATTGTTTTCGGTGATTTTAATCTCGCCCAAATAGACTGGTCCACTGTTTCAGTTCCCACCTCATTATCAGAGAGGCATCAAGCCCGACTCTTAGTCCAATTTGCTCTGACTCATGGGTTACAACAACTAGTTTTGTCATCTACTAGGCTTAATAATACTCTAGATATAGTCTTTTCATCTATGCCTACCCTTATGAAATATATTCGCGTGCTTCCCCCTCCGCCTTCATGCGATCACTGCCTTGTTTCTTTTGGTGTCATTGCACGTACTCCACACCCTCAGATACAACCCATCCCAATTTTCCGCAAGGCCAATTTTGATTTTACCAATGCTATTTTAAGCAATATTCATATTTGTTTATTACGTCTATATATTTGCAATAAAATTCGCGAAATTTAGTTGAGACCATGAACAGTAATGTATTCGCTTTTTCTCCTTTCGGCGGTGTAGCTTTTCAATCAAAATTATTTTGCCTGGTTTTTGTCTTTATATATTTTATATTTCAAAACTCAGGTTACTCGGCTACTCTTTACAAGGATCATGCCACTAACATTGCAAGTATGTTTTTCTTGTTATTTAAGCATATTTGTTTATTATCTTGTTATTTTTCTCTTCTTAAAAATCGAAAGCTACGGTATTAAAGGTTGCCTTCTCCGCTTTCTTAAATACTTTCTCTGTCATAGAACTCAATTTGTGCGCATATCTTCATCCAACTCTGATCCTTATTCCACTCCATCCGGAGTGCCCCAGGGTAGCTGCCTCGGTCCACTTTTATTCTTACTTTATATTAACGATCTACCTGACTGCCTATCTCCTGGCTGCTCCGTTTCAATGTTTGCTGATGATGTCAAGTTGTCCACTGTCAATGATACTTCTCTTCTCCAACTTGCTCTCGATCGCATCAGTGATTGGTCCATTGCCAATGGTCTCTCTATTTCCACTTCTAAAACGGTAGTCGTTCACATGGGACGTAATCATCCTGCCGTTTCTTCTAAACTTGGCTCGGTAACCCTTCCCGTTTCTGATTTAGTGCGTGATCTCGGCGTTTTCTATAATAATAAGCTTCATTTCGATGAGCACATACAAACCATCTGCTCCAAAGCAACCGCAAGATGCGGATACATCATGCGCTTCTTTAAGTCGAAAAATATCCAGCTTTTCAAAAGAATGTTTACTTCTTATATTCGCCCTATCCTAGAATATGCATCAGTTGTATGGCAGCCAAAGGAGCATAAATGGATCAATCTTATTGAAGGCATCCAGCGCAAGTTCACGAGAAGCGTCTGCCGTCGCGCCGGTCTCGATCTCAGCTACCCCGAGCGACTCCAACTACGTTAGTTAGAGACGCTTGAGGATCGAAGATACCTAACAGATTTTGTACATTTATTTAAGCTATTTTCTACCTCCCATCACTTTCTCTTCAGCCTTGATATTTTCCCCCACCTTCTTCTTACCTAACTAGACAAAGGCAATCAAATCATACTCTAGTGTGTCCACAACTTAGTAAAGAACAGTATAGAAACTCATTTCCATATCGTATAATAAGTAGGTGGAATAGCCTTCCACCACATATCCTAGCAGTTCGAACCACTTCATGTTTTAAGTCCTTTCTAAGAACACATAATACTGCCAATCATGGGTGAATATTATATGTTTTTGTTTAATTTAAAAGTCTATGCTCTCCCTAGTCATAGTGATTATGCTCGTGTTGAACATTGTTATCTTTTACATGCATTCGAACCTACACATTACTTGACACGATGCAATAAATATTATTATTTTTTCACCTTTGAAGGAGAGCCTTCTTTAGTGTCGACGTGCAGCGCGTGCGCAGCCAAGATCCCATCATGAGAGATGGCCAGGCGCCAACCATGGGACCCCAGAGTCAAGGCCGATGCAGCAGCAGTATGCACTAGAATAATTTACGATCTTTGATCCTTGATTTTAGCCTATTCTAAAATACTAAGAATAAGCAATAAAGCAACGATCTCGGTCATTTCGAATATTCTAATGTACTCAATTATCAGAAAAGGACCCAATTCGCTGGCTACACATGCGACAGTCCAGACATGATTTGGTAGTCGCTCGATTTTACGCCGACGGCTACGAGCTGGGCCCTTGGTGAGAAATAGCATAATCGACGCAATCCTTTTTATATATGTAGAACAAATTATATTCTAGATTGTTCCACGGTTTTCTTTTCCGTTTATACGCTGTATTTATCTAGTTAACTTCAACAAACTGCCACCTCTTGGAATAGAAATGCACATTTTCCAGCAGCGAAGTGTATTCCCCGCCGTACAAGTATTCGATGGGAATGACATCTGCCCCTCAGCTCATTCTACTATGCGCAGACAATCACCCGTTCCAAATCATGTGCCTCGGCGATTACACTCCGATCGAACAAATGTCTGTTCTCCTATTCTTATCAAATATCACTAGTCTATGTAGAAATTTCGTTTATTATTGGGTGTTCAGTTTTGGCTCTTTTTAATTTGTATTTTATGCAATCATTATCAGTGATTTTTCCACTTCAGATGGCTGGCTCGCTGACTTGACAGAGCAACGTTCCGGGGTTCCCGATGTACGGGCTGGACATGCCGTGAACATCAGCAAGTGTCGATTATGCGTTAATCCAGGTTCGTGCTGAAAGAACAAGCTGCTGCAGAGCAAAACACAGTTGGAGACAAGAAAAAACTTTCAAGATTTCATCATTTCAATAGTTTCGCTCTGTGTTTGCCAAAGAATTTAGAATATTCCAATTTTATGAAAATTGTGCGAAGCTTCGAAACATCTTCAAATAGCAAATAATTGATAAAGTTCGATTATTCATATTTTAACAACGTCGTTCACGCCCGAACCAAAGCCTCCGATCCCGGAATGCGCCAAGCTAACTGAGTTGGTGGGCGTGAATAGCACAAAAATTATGATCTAAACTTTTTTTACATTCTTACACTACATTTTTGCAAAGTGCACAGTTCAACTGATAGCATTTTTTTTCTATATGGAGGATTGATTTTATGAACTTTTCTTCTGTATCAGAACAGAATTCCGCTGTCACTTAGCAATCAGGCACTAGCCTTCGCCACTTATAGCTCCACCTGTCTGTGGATTAACATCGCAATTCCGAGGCTACCATTACGGTTCCTTAAAAAAACCCATTAAAATTTTTTTCAAAAAACATTTTATTGGAAAAAGAACGACCACGGAGCACAAATAGTTTGGGCATGTATCAAATTGTTTGGATAAACTTTGCTTGGATTCATTGAAGCACTAATGGATGAAGTAGCCCCTCTAAGAAGCATGATACTCAACCGTAATCTATTTCAACTTTCATTACGATTGTAGTCTCTGAGTCTCGCCCTTCTATCATCAGGCAAAAATAAGAATTCAAATTGAGATTTTGGCCACCTTTAACCGTAGAGAACATGCTCGTCTGACGCTACTTGCCATGACATTGTCCTGGGAGAAGGCTCAGCTATTAATTCCGCCGGTGTCTTCTACTTGCAATACTTCAACACCGCCCACTCCATATCGAACAGTTTTGGTACAGAATATCACCATTTCCACATAGCATTTCATTATTTCTTCTCCATTCGTATTTCGTTATTCAGCTACAGAGGTGAACAAGGCAAGAAATTGCCTTTTTACGTTAAATTTGCTACATAGTAATTACAAAATCCAAGCTGGTCCAAGGCCTTGTTGTTACTCTCTTAAAGCAAACAAAACGATTCGCTCGATATGGCCACTGTCATGCACGAAATTTAGAATATTCCACTATGTTCTACTCTAAAGAAACAGAAAAATGTCAGAAATGTGACTTTGACAATTTTTCAAACTAAAATAAAAGGCGAGCAGTTGAATATTCTAATTATTGTGAAAAAATTCCCAGTTCTTCGAACAATAATTTCAATGAGCACGTCCTAATCTTTACACTTACATACAGCATACTCTTGCATACTTTTATATTACAGTCTTTATTTCCTCGTACTTTATCACTTCTCCTACTTCCTATTGAATAACATCTGAACATCTGTGTAATATGCATGCCGAATTATGTATTCCTTATTGTCAGTTCAAGCATGCAACAGGGAGACTAAATATGGGGCTAATTTGGGGGACAAATCACTAGTCATACCTATTTGTCTGTGCAGGCTGGCGTTTGTGCGCATAAATCGCTACTTGAATTTCATCACGAAGTTTTGAATATTCCACTATATTGGAATATTCAACTAGACAGTAGTTTTACATGCACGTCATGCTCATGACTTGAGCGGAGCCTCCGCCATCCATAGGCACCGCCAAAACGCCGTCTTGGTGGCATCTGATCGCGCTTACCGTTGCGGGCGACCCGCCATCCTGCGAAGAAGCAATGTTTTCGATTTGGCCGCGCTACCAATTAGCAACCGAAAATGATCATTATATTTAGGAACCACTTCAAATGATTAAGAATAAAACCTTACCATTGATTTTCGCCTTCTCATTCAAATATGAGAAATAACCAAAAAGACGCTTTTTCCATCATGACTTATTAGAAGACCTCTGTAGCTGAATTCACAAGGAACGAATGGAGTAGAAATAATTAAGAGAGGATGTCTGTAAGACTCGAGCAGGGCCCTATTATGACCTGCCCTAGGAATTTTTTTTTCGAATTTCTTAACCAAAATTGGGTATAATATACAACTCGACGTGGTGAACACAATAGGCTGTATTTCAAAGGTGAAAAAAATTTTCCGCGCGAGACCCAGTACCGTAATCTTATAAATTCGATTGGTCATAAGTCGCTTCAAACTTATTATTAGACAACCATTGAGCTATCATTGGATAGCACATTGAACGGGCTTTAATTTTGATCTTGGACGATATTTTCTAAAAATTCGAATTTGGCCCTAAAACAAGGCCCTAAACATTTTCGAAGGAGGTTTTTGGCCAAAATATGCATTTTTTGTTCATTTTCACAAAACCGCTCCAGCATATTCTTAAAGTGAGTGCTTGAAATTTGCTATAACATATATCTTTTTCAGGAAAATTGAAGGTCCCACACTTAGGTTCCTAAGCGCTTGAACATGATAATGGGTAAAATGTAACACCGTGCAAGCGCATTCTTCGATCCATAACTGCGCTCAATGTCAATATTACAAAATCATAAGTATATCATCTAAGAGCTCTCACGGAGATCTTCAAATGTTACATACGTTATTTTATTGAAAAGTTTCAATTTATATAAGAAATTTCGATGTGTACAATTAGAAGGTTTAAAAAACTACTTTAAAAACATTTTCGCCTGTCGAAACATGCATCATAAGAAAGAGGATGAAATTTGCTACAAGATGAACCCCTTTCAATGGAATTTCATGCATACGATCTTTTGTTATAAGCCATAAGAATAGGATAACAAGGCCTTATGGAAAAACTATAGAAAAAAGGGATTGGAATATTCTAATTCGAATAACCTAAAATGTGAATTCTTGGGCGAAATGACAGCTACGCTACTGGCACTACTTTTTATGATTTATAACAAAAGATCATATGCATGGAATTCCATTGAAAGGGGTTCATCTTGTAGCAAAATTCATCCTCTTTCTTATGATGTATGTTTGGACATTCGGAAATGTTTTTGAAGTAGTTTTTTTAAGCCTTCTAATTATACAGAACGTAATTTCCCATATAAATCAAAACTTTTCAATAAAACTATGTATGTAACATTTGAAGATCTCCGTGAGAGCTCTTAGATGATATGCTAACGAGTTTGTAATATTAACATTGAGCGTAGTTATGGATCGAAGAATGCGCTTGCACGGTGTGACAGATTGCACAGGATCATGTTCAAGCGCCTAGGAACATAAGTGTGGGACCTTCTATTTTCCTGAAAAAGACATATGTTATAGCAAATTTCAAGCACTTTAAGAATATGCTGGATCGGTTTTGTGGAAATGAACACAAAATGCATATTTTGGTCAAAAACCTCCTTCGAAAATGTTTAGGGCCGTATTTTAGAGCTAAATTCAAATTTTTAGAAAATATCGCACAAGATCAAAATTAAAGCCCGTTCAATGAGCTATCCAATGATAGCTCGATGGTTGTCTAATAATAAGTTTGAAGCGACTTATGACCAATCGAATTTATAAGATTACGGTACTGGGTCTCGCGCGGAAAATTTTTTTCACCTTTGAAATACAGCCTATTGTGTTCACCACGTCGAGTTGTATATTATACAGAATTTTTTTTTGATCGAACGATACTGACAGGTTCTCTTAAGTGTTTTGTGGAAATGGATTAGTCCGTACCACAGTGTACATTATGCGTTGGGCCGTGTTGACACATCGCGCGAAGCAGCCGCCGGCCGAAGTTACAAATTGAATGACTGCGGGGTTGATCGGTATCATGTCTGCTGTGCCAGCGGTGCGGCAAGCGCCACACGCAAAGTCAACGTTGCTCGTGCATGTTGCCTACGATTGAAGGTGGACAAAATCTCAATTTCGAATTCGAGCGATTTTGCCAGATGATACAATGGCGAGAGAGCATGTGATTTAGTGACTACAATTGATGGGAAAGTTGAAAGAGATTACGGTTGAGTTTCGTTTTAATTGGACTCTTACTCCTAACATTTCAATTATGCCCAAAATATATCCACTCAGGGCTCGTCCTATTCCCAATAAAAGTATGTATGCACATTTCTGGGATTGTTCATTTTGAAGAAAAAAATTTTTTAAAGTATTTTTTAAAGGAACCATTGCGACAGCTTGTCCATCGGCTTCGTTCTTCCACGCGAGTCCGGCTTGGCAAGTCGCGTAGACTGGCGCCGGACTGTTAGGCGCATTAGGTTCAGCGCTCTGAAATAGAAGGAAGATTGGAGGCTTTCCCGCCTTCTATCAAAGCTCATTTGGACAAAACAGCAAAAGCTGTGCATTTTGTGAATCTGCCGTTCAAGAATGTAAATTAAAATCATAATTTAAAAAAATATACATACAATGTTTCTGCTGAATCTCTAACTTTTGTGTAGAGGACGCCATTGGCGCATGTAGCGATGTAGCTCTGAGCAGTCATGTCGTATAAGTAGCGGATGTCCGCGTAGTTGCCGTCTGTCACGCCCGGCAACTCGGGTAGCTTTGGACAGTCCGGGATCGGAGGCATCGGTTCGGGCGTCAAGTTTGCTACTAAAAAAAGGATAATCTTGCTATGCCAGCTTTTCGTTTCTACAAATATTTCAAAATTGGAATATTCTAAACGCAATGGCAAACATTTAAAGAAAACAATTAAAATTATGATATCTAGCAAGCTTGTCACACTCCATATAAAAATCTGCAAAAATTTTAAGACACAGTAAAAATGTGTTCTGCACCCTTTCCTTTACTTCATTTTTTTCATAGTTGTGTTTCTTTCTGACTTGTCATCTTCAATGTATCTTATGCTTTCCAGAGCTGCCCTGACTTCTACTGCGCTTCCAGCGACCACACCGTGAAACGCAGTTAAACTTATCAGATTAGTCCACATTCCTTGTCTATTGAATTTTCCAACTCCTGTTCCGTCTTTGTCTTACCTTGTTGCCGTTGTTTTTATTTTATTTTAAGGGTTGGATGCTTTGTGAGGAATTTGCATGTTGCGCCTCTTTTCTCCTTGACCGTGGAACTTTCGTCCATGCAACAGTCTTCCCCACATCTTCGTAATCGCAAGTTAGAAGGGAATTCTGTTAAACAAGTTTACAAACATAAATGCTTACTAGCAAACTAATCGGGGCCTATTAATTTTATGAAAATAGATCTTAGCAATTTTAACGAGTGACTAACGTAGTTGATAGCATAGTATAAGTACAATAGTTAAGAGGGCCTCTCTGTAATAGTCAAGCATTCCGAATTCATTACCATAAACATTTTTCTTATACAACTCGAAACGCTCTATTTAATGTGCCTAATTTCATCGTCATCCGATTTGATTTTTTTTCCTTCGGGATACTCCGCTCTAGTCCTGAAAATTCATTGAGCCATAAATTCATCCAAAAAATGTTTTGTGAAACCATGTACATATCATTCAATAGCATTTTAGTAGCGCTTCACCTGAGACATCATCTAAGAGCTCTCACGGAGATCTTCAAATGTTTCATGCATATTTTTATTGAAAAGTTTGTATTTATATGGAAAAGTTCCTTCTGTATAATAAGAAGGCTTAAAAAACTACTTTTTTTCCACATGCCTAAACATATATCATAAGAAAGAGGATGAAATTTGGTACAATATGAACCCCTTTAAATGACATTCCATGCGTACGATCTTTTGTTATCAATAAAAGTATGCCTGCAACATTTGAAGATCCCCGTGAGAGCTCTTAGATGATATCTTAGATGATATACTTACGATTTTGTAATATTAAGATTGAGCGTAGTTATGGATCAATGAATGTGCTTGCACTGTATTTCGGCGATCGAAAAAAAAAATTTTTTTTTTGACCAACTCGCGCGCATATTTCGCGTGATAGCGAAAACATCGTAACGCATTAATTTTTCTAGAATGATAGTTACTTTGTAGCAAATTGTCTAGGTTCCAGGGTGTGGAAATGATCATAAAGTGGAATGCTATCTCCTCAAATTATTTAAAGCCAATTTTCTTGACCCTAATCAAAACTAAACAAAACATGTTACTAGATGAAATTTGAAGCGCTTCTGAAATGCGATTGAATGACATGTACATGGTTTCACAAAACAGGTTTTGAATGCATTTATGGCTCAATGAATTTTTAGGGTTACGGTAGTGTATCCCGAAGGGAAAATATCAGATGATGATGAAATTAGGCTCATTAAATAGAGCAGGTCGAGTTGTATAAGAGAAATATTTCCTGTTAATGTATTCGAAAACAATTCCCGGGGCAGACCGCACTCCAAGCTTACTGACATGCTCTCTTAAACCATACCTCGCATTTCGCCTTATTTTCGAGTGACGAAATTTTTTGGAAATCTGGAAATTCTAATGGATTGTTTATGGTAAGGGACGAGCTCCTGGATCTAAATATTAAAGGCAAATCGACATGCATTCATCGAAAAACGCACAATTTGATCAGACATTTCGAAACTTTCCGATATTTTCGAAAGTTCAAACACCCCAGGTTGTTGAGCGATAATGTAGTTTCTCAATTGCAGTTTGTTCGTTCACCACGAACCTGGAGCGGCGCATGAGAGAATGCCAGTGATCGTTGGGGTCCACATCATGTTCAGCCCGCACTTTGGAAAGCCAGCAACGTTAGTCGGCCAAGTCGTCGAGCCATCCGTCTGATGCGGATAAGGCCAGTGATAATGATAAAAGTAAATATTTAAAGAACAATAACTAGCAGAAACAAGCACAAGTTCTACATACATAGACTACTAGTAGTCAATCAAAAAAAAAACCAAAACAACAAAGCAGAACAGACGTATTCGATCAGAGTGTCCGCGCCGGCGCACGTGATTTGGCACGTACCAATTATGGGAATATAGCATACGGAGCCGAGTGGACAGATGGTTGGCCCATCGGCATGCAGAGGCATCTGGCACATGCAAGCCACTGAAAAACGTGCATTTCTGTCCGAAGGCGTCTCCTTATTCGAAATTAGCTAAGGGCACGAATAAACAAATAAATATAAAAATTAGTGTTTAAGCACAAAAATTTGTGAAAAATTTAGAAAATATTCGTTAAAAACTTATTCAATGAAAAGGAAAACTACTCAGAAGAGTATCCTATTCCTGACCACATTCTACGCTCATAACCGTCGTCATGAAATCGGGCGTCTTCCACATCATGTCTCGACTGTCGCATGTGTAGCCGGCGTATTCGATCATTTTCTGATAATTGCCTACGTTAGAATATTCTAATATATCTTTTAGAATAAGCTATGATCAAAAATCAAAGATTATAGATCATTCTAGCACATACTGATGCTCTATCGACCATGATTGTTTGTGGAGAGCACTTGTAGATGGGACACCCGAGAATGCTCTTGTCTGCCTCATTCGGCGGCATCGCAGCTCCCTCGTTGGGATTGGGGGCGGTGCACGCGTCGCACATCGTCACTAAACACGAGCACCCATTCAGTAAGACTCGCTTTTTAAACGAGCTAAAAATTTTTGCTTAAATTAGTACCTTTTGCTTGGCAGAAAGTTGAGACAGCATGTGATTAAGAATTACGCCATCGCAATAGCCAGGAAAATACAAATACATTACGATTGAGTTTCGATGTCCTGTATATAAAGTTTCCGCTGATAGACTACGGTATGCTTTGTGAAAGATAGATTAATGGTAGGCTGCAACACTTATTCGTTCACTACATGCTTCAAAATCATATCGTATTCCTCTCTAGACGCTTTCATTCTCGCCGCGGTTTCGCTCTTCTCTGACCGACTATATTTGTCTTTCTGGGCGAAATTAGCGAGTTGTGAAGTTTAAAACTAATATGCATATCCTAAAATCTTTTTTCGCTTTTTGACAATAGAAACAATTTGGCTCGATAAAATTTTGTTATAGCGTACTCTTCTGGCAGTAGACAGTCGCTGGGAGCGGGAAGGTGGTCGTAGGCGTGGTAACATCTTGAAAGGCCGTTGATTCCGGGTTGCATTTGAGACCTGCGTCGGAGACTGCAGTCGCAGGGCCTCCAGCCTGTAAGAGGGAATAGAATTCCAATGTGCAATTGTAATACATACCATATTACTCTTGCACGATTATTATGCCTATCAAATAGAATATGGACAATAAAAAAGATTTATATACTTAGTTAATGATGTTAAAAATTAATACTAAGTTTTATCGCACCACATTGACGAAGAGTTGGCTGCCCGCCATACACTTGGCCATGATACAAGGCGCTGTCTCCGACACAAGGAGTGAAGGGTCGGTGCAGTAGAATTGATCGGGACACTGAACAATAATGGTAATTGCTCAACATTAATTTACGATACAAGTATTGTTGGAGGTGGTGGTCCGCCATTAGAATCAGTCTCCCCATTTCGCCTCTCTTTTGTGTCTTAATAGTTACAATAAATAAAATAAATCAATAATAAATAACACTAAAGTTTTTTCCCATTCTGGCGTGAAGCCTAATACAACAAAGAATGAAGTGAAAACCAAGTGTTAAATTGTCTCAAACCGCTGCTTTTTTTGCTGTAATTTTCCACTGACCATCACCCGCGTCATGCTCAACCATCACTCAGAACGGCCCTCAGTTCAGTTTTCTCTTTTACGCCCCGGGAAGGATGAGAGAAATAGGAAGTGAAAAGCCCACTACCAACCCCCCTCCCTCTTCCCCGGCAAGTGTATAGGACATTTGTGCCCTGTTGAAGAAAACTGCACAAAAGTGAGGAGTGAAGTGACAATGAAGAACATTGAAAAGTGAAATTGTAAGACTTGTACAAAGAAAGATTTGTGAGACCCATGAAAACAAGAACTTTCTGTAAATAGGCTTTCTTCTAACCTAGTTGCACAAAATAAAAAATAAACTAAATGTCATTAAAACTTTTTTTTTAGATTTTAGATTTAAAAAAAGGAAAATAACGACTGAACCATTTGTGGTGGCACATAAGCTGGCGCCTCGCAGCCGAGGCAAGGGGACGCCTGGCAGTAGACAGTCACTGGGAGCGGGAAGGTGGTCGCAGGCGCGTTGATATCTTGAAAGGCCGTCGAGGCTGCGTTGCAGACGAGACCAGCTTCGGAGACTTCAATCGCAGCGCCGCCGCCAGGCTGGAAGAGGAAATTTGTGTGTGTGTATAATTTTTATACGATCGTAATATGATTTTCCCCTGGCATGAATATTTTATCAAAAAAAAGAATAAAAACAAAAGAAAATATATATATATATATATATATATATATATATATATACATAGCGATATTAAAAAAAAAAACCAAAATTCATCGCACCACATTGACGAAGAGTTTGCTGCCGGTCATACACTTGGCCATGATGCAGGGTGTTGTCTCCGTCATAAGGAGTGCCGGGTTATTACAGATGCCAGCGGGACACTGAACAATAATCTTCGGTGTATGACGACATTAGTTTCCATAACAGGTATCGTTTGGAGGTGGGGGTCTCCCATTAGAAACATGGAAAGATGTGAAAACCGGGTCAAATTGAATCAAACCGCTGCATTTCTCATTGTTGTAATTTCCACGGCCTTATCTTATCACTGACAATCACCCGTGGCATGCTCAGCCATCACTTAGAACGGCCCTCAATTCAGTTTTCTCTTTTATGCCAACGAGAGGATGAGAGAGAGAGAGAGAGAGGAAGCGAAAGGCCAACTACCCCCCCCCCTTCCCGGCTGGTATGCAGCATGTTTCCTCCCGCCTGTGTACATTGAAGAAAACTGCACTAAAATGAGATGGCAAGTGAACATGGGAATATAGAAATGTGAAATTGTAAAACTTGAAAGAGGGTTGATCTGTGAGACCGATGGAAAAACAGGAACTTGATCGTAAATATCCATGGCTTTCATTCTTATTTGCACAAAATGTATGAAAAATTAAAGGGTAAAAAATTTTTTTTATTAGACACTATCGAACGGAGAGTATTGACTGTACCATTGGTGGTGGCATATAAGTCGGCACCGCACAGCCGAGGCAGGTGGGCGGAGTCGTCGTGGTTGACGAGGTCGTTGTCGATGATGTGTCCGTCGGATTCGTCGTCGTGATTGGTGGCCCTAGAAAAGTTTGCGTCTTTCAATTCGACATAGAGATACTC